>APFE030325911.1:4666-41936 GCA_000404065.3 Pinus taeda
ACTTGTATGATTATTGCACATGTCTATTTAACATTTGAGAAGCAATTGCATCTGCTAATGTATTTAAAGATCTTGGAATATGCTGATATTCAATATAGTCAAATTCATGTTCCAAAAGACGCACTCTCAAAAATAATCTCAATAATACTGGATTTCTAATGGCGTATACTCTATTAAGCTGTAATACAACGAGTTCAGAATCTAACCTCACTATCAAACTCCGAATCCCAAATGAAATAGATTCAAATAATAACTCAATCACTGCACTATACTCTACAATGTTGTTTGTTGTTTGACCGAGGCTCACCCCATGCATAGATACCAACTCATCAGAGGGAAAATAGATAACCCAAGCTGCGGAAGAAATATTCCATGTACTACGACAAGCACCATTAGAAAAAACAATGTATGTTTGGAGAGGCGTCGACATCTGCGACATCAAACGTAAAACCAAGATAAGCAGGAATAACGATGAAAAACTCACTCTCTAAGATAAGCACACTTCTAAATCTAAAACATAACAGCTAGAAGGAAAAACTAACCTAACTAAAAAATCTCCACACTCATTTTAAGCATAATACCTCTTCAGGTAAAGACCATTTCTGGGTTTACCTAAAGAGACCCCGTCAAAGTCTACCAATTCATAGGCCCCTTTCGCTAGCTTTCTCTTGACAACATAGGGACCATGCCACATAGGCACGAATTTTCCAGCACCTAATTTATCATTTGCTTGATCGCACAATAAGACTAGATCTCCTTCCGAAAAATTTCGAGGGGTCACATTTCGATCGTACTGAGCTTTAATACGTTTGACATGAGATTCGATCGCTAATGCAACATCACGGCGATTCTCATCTAGCTGAGCCAAGTATAATAAATGTCTTTCCTCTTTGGAAGTGGTTGGAAGTAACTCGATGGCCATTCGCAATGACGGGATTTCACACTCAATAGGTAACACAACTTCCAAACCATAAACTAGTTGGAAAGGAGTGAACCATGTTGATGTTTTAACTGAGGTTCGATACGCCCACAACACTGAAAATAGAATGTTGTGCCAATTCGACCATTGAATCCCAATGATTTGTTAGATCATGATGACGAGAAATTTGTTGATGGATTCAACCAGGCCATTAGCTTGTGGATAATAAGGAGTTGAACTGTCGTGACGCAAGCCAAGCTGGTCTGTAAGTTCTGTCATCATAACGTTTCGAAAATGTCGCCCATGATCAGTGATAATCGCTTGTGGAACACCAAACCTAGCAATGATATGATTGAATACGAAAAGCGCAGCTGTTTTGCCATCTTCCGCAAATGTAGGCATCGCCTTGGCCCACTTAGTAAAATAATCTATCGCAAGGATAATATACACATGCCCCCCAGCCGAGTGACGGTTACATGTAATAAAATCGATACCCCATTTGGAAAAAGGACCAACGACAATTATAGTGTGAAGAGGAGTAGGTGGAGCACGCATCTTTTGATCAAAAATTTGGCAGTTGTGGCATTTTCGGACCGCAATAATACAATCTTTAAACATAGACGACTAGAAATAGCCAGCGCGCAATATCTTTTGAGCAGTGGCATACCCAGACATATGACCGCCACACGCTCCAGAGTGACAGTCATTTAAGACCCATTTAGCTTCCTCATGAGTCAAACAATGTCGAAAAACAATGTCCGCCCCACGACGATAAAGAGTATCTCCAATAATTTTGGACCGTTGGGACTGGAATCGTATTTTCCGACGGTCCGACTGTGAAAGATCTGGCCGAAAGGTTTGGGTTTGGAGATAAATGATGATATCCCCGTACCACGGATCGAAAGTGCTGATTAGAAACAAGGATTCGTCCGCAATGGGCTCCTCCACCACAGTTTCTGTGTAAGCATGTGCGAAGTCACACATTAATTCCGCAAAAACTAAAGATTTCTTTGACTTTGACTTTTCAAACTCCAAGTCTAACTCCTGCAAGATGACAATCCATTTGGAGTACTTGCCCCCCAGCAATTGTTTAGTCAAAATATAAATCATAGGGTTGCAATCAGAAATAACTGTAGTTTTACGTAGTAAAATGTAATGACGAAAACGTTGGACAGCTTGAACAGCTGCCAATGCCAATTTCTCCACATGTGAGTATTTTAGCTCAGTTGGACTTAACGTGCAACTAAGGTAATATATCACATGTTCAGTATCGAATTCATCTTCCTAAACTAACTCCATTCCATTGGTGGAATAGGAAGCGACGAGATACAAGAAGTAGTCCTGGTTGTAGTTGGGAGGATGCAATAGCGGTGCATGGATCAACGCGTGTTTTAGCACATCAAAAGATTTCTCAGCTATCTCATCCCAAAAGAATGAAGTATTCTACTTCAACAACCGAGTAAAACCCTTTGTGATCTCAGCGTAGTTAGGGATGAATCGACGTAAAAAGTTTGCTTTCCCTTGCAAATTTTGGAGTTGGCGAAGACTCGAAGGAGTAGGCAATTGGATAATGGCTTCAACCTTCGAGGGATCGACGCGAATGCTGGCTTTCGAAACAACAAAGCCCAGTAACCGACTCGTTTCAATGCAAAACACACCCTTGTGGGGATTCAACCTAATCCGATAATGCCCACATCTCATAAAAATTGCTCTTAAATGGACGAGATGGTCAGTTCGATGTAATGAATGAGCAGGCAAGTTATCGAGATAAGGTTGCACAATGTGCTTAATATCATGAAAAGCATAAGACATGGCCCATTGAAAAGTTGCCCCGGCGTTCTTAAGCCCAAAAGGTAATTTGCAATAAGAAAACGTCCCCCACTGACAGATGAATTCCATTTTTGGTTGATCAGCAGGTAGAATATTGATTTTATTGTATCTAGAAAAGCCATCCATAAAGGAGAAAATTTCACTACCAGCACAATCATCAATGATTTGATCGATATAGGGAGTAGGGTAATTGTCCTTTGGACATGCTCGATTAATGTCCCTATAGTCGATACATATTGTTATTGTCCCTTGCTTTTTGTTAACGGGAACAATATTCGATACCCAATCTGTTAACGGGATTGGATAGATGAAACCTGATTTGAGTAATTTTTCAACTTCTGCTTTAATTGCAACAGCTTTTCTTAGGTGAATCTGACGCAAACGTTGCCGAATGGGTTTAGCGTCCAGGTAAGTTTTGATTTCATGAACTAAAATTGCTGGGTCAATTCCTGGCATTTCCTCATATGACCAAGCAAACAGATCGCAAAATTCTTGAAATAGGGCCTTATATGTTTGAATTTCATCTTCCGTACAAGAGGCACCTATATGAACGTTTTCAACAATTCCAGGCTTAACTAAAATGCCAAGGGGAATAGTTTGAGAAATATTTCCCAAGTTTAACTCGGAATCGAGATGTTTCATTGGATTCTGAGCGTCCTTAACATATTCAGTCATAAAAATTGAGGAAAAATAATTTTCAAAACGATCGTTCTCGGGTAAAAATGAAGATCTGTGATGAATATCTTCCCGTGGTAACTCATCGACGCATAGGATTTCATGAATTTGCTCATCCATTTGAACAAGTTCAGAAAACGTTACTAAATCCGAGTTTGATGTCGAAAGTGATTCCTCATGGACCACATTCATTAAGTCAATTTGGGTTGATGTTGTGTCGGAAAATGACTGCACAGTCTGATACGCAAGTTAATACGGACTCAAAGGCATAAAAGTACCAAATGAGTCTATCTCAGATTCAGAAGGTATGATCCAAGGATCATTCATTAACAATGGTTTCTGATGAAATCATATGAATGGTTGTAGTAGAAGACGATGCGTTGATAGGAGGGAAAGGAAAAGTGCCCAGTAAACCAGAATCTTTAACTAACCCTACACCAACATCCTTATAAGGGATCGTCGCTTTACCAACATGCTGAATGCTCTTAGCAGAGGCTGGGTCGGATGAAAAGTATGAAAACTGGCCAAGGTTATGATCTTTCCATTATGAGGGAACTTTATAAGCCGAAAGACCGATAAAACAACAGCTGTCATAGCGTAAGACCAACTACGACCCAAGAGAAGGTTGTAATCGAGAGGGGCATTAACCACCTCTACATCTAGATTAATAGTTTTACCTTCAACCCCTATAGGTAGGTCCTGTAAAATGTCGAAAGGATGAAACCCACGGCCATCAAAGGCCTTAAGAATCGTCGGAGTTTGATTTAGTGAAGGAGAACCAAGCGATCTCCAACACTGTATCGACATAATGCACGTGGAAGCTCCCTCATCAATCACAGTCCTATGAACAGGTCTGTTTTTGACTATCACTAGAATCTGGATAGCCATCTGATGAGGTAAGCGTGGCGCACTATTTTCTATATCGAAGATTATAAGGTTTGGGTCCTGAACGTCAACAGCGCCTATAGCCAACAAAAGTAACTTGCGTTGTGCTGGACAATATTGCAGCACTTCCAAAGTCGACATTGCTGAGGGGGAAACAGCTAAATCCTCAACAATGTTATAGTTGTGAGCTTCTCTCACATGTGGATTGAAAGAAGACTTTCGAAGTATACCCTTGGCGGGCAGTTTGATTACTAAGTCTAGATTAGGTTTCTCGATCTGTAGTGGATTGGAACCAGGAGCTGAGGTTGATGGGTTCGAATGAGAAGATTCAGCTTCCCTACCATCAACAGGACTTTTACTGCCATAATCTTGCGATCGAGTCGCAATCCTAACATGGGACATCATCAATATGGGCTCTTCATTGGCATTGGAGGACGAACCTATCATCTTACTGTCTTGAGCTGGGAAAAGATCCTTCAAGACAGTAGGAGTTTGGGAACCTTTGACAATTTTCGCAACCTCTGTGCGATGAGGGAAGTCTCTCGTATAATGTTCTTCATCGCAGATGAGACACGGATAACGAGGTTTGCATTTTTCATCAGTTAGTTCCGCTTTTTTGGGTTTCTCTTTTGAATTTTTATCTTCTTTATTCTTCTTCTTCCCTTTATTCTTACCACCAGTTTTGGATTTAGCAGTAGATGACTCTACAACATGAATATCGGCGGAAAGTTCCATAGAAGACTCTCCTGTCGGGAAATATGGCAAGGTTATGATAGGAGAAGAATTCTTGGAAGACTTCTTCTTACTTTTGGTATTAACCGTACCAATCATACCATCAGCGGCATGAGACCCTGAAGGAGCGGCAACGATTTGATTTTGTTTGGGTAGATCGGGGATTTTCTCGTGTAATGTACCTGACTGAGTATAAACTAAGTCAAGGTACTGTGCTTGAGCAATTACTTGCTCCTCAGTAACTACTCCGGCCTTAGCTACATCCTCAGTGATCTTGGGTAGTAAAGATTTTACAAACGATTCAGCTAAGATTTGATCCGGGATATAAACTTTCACTAAACTCCATCGACGTCTCCATTCATGGATATGATCTGAAATGTATGTGGAAGTTGACTGCTTTAACGAACTTAATAATTCCGTGCCATTGTCATATCTGACCGACAACTGAAAATGAGTTAAAAACGAGGTAGCTAACTGACTAAAGTTATAAAAAGTGGCTCGCGGTAACTCAATGTACCACCTAGCCACAAGACCAATTAGAGTGCGCTAGAAAAGTCATAAATGAATTGAATAATCTGAAATGGAATTAGATGCACACAAGAGGTGATAAGTCATCACGTGGTTTGTCGGGTCCTCTCCTAGCTTACCTTCGAACTTAGGAATATCACTGGGCAACTTATGCGGCATTGGCGGCCAATACTGAAGATAGTTAATTGGATCGTTCACAAGGCGTGTCAAGTCAGGCAAGTCCAAAGTTGCGATAAACGGTAACTGACGATTAGGGTCCCTAAAACTCTGGGTCTGCAAACCAGCCCCAGGAGGAGGATATCCAGGATAACTAGGAATGGGAATTTCATTTGGGATATTTTGACCTCTTGGAAAACCAGGATTAACCAGACCATACTGGGGTTGCTGAGGCTGTTGATATGTATACCCAGGGTACGGTTGATACTGATAGGTTGGTTGCTGCGGAGCAGGACCTTATTGGTACTGTCCTTGGTACAGTTGTTCATTATATTGAGGTTGAGTAGTGACAACCGTACTTCCTACAGGCATCTGAACCGAAGTGTGGACCATGGGTCTAGACTGAGGTAAAGATGTCTGAGGAGTAGATACTGGGACAATAGAAACCGGAGCTGTCGATACTCCAGAAGAAGGTGGGGTAGATGGAACAGATGTTGCAGCAGATGTTTGAGGCAGAGTATGAGGCGTACTAGGCCCAGATTGAGAAACTACAGAAGGTGCAGAAGTTTGAACTGTAGGCTGGACAGGTTGTTGGGATGAACCAGAAACTAAGGGTTGTCCAGTTTGAGATGACAATTGTGCATTCGGTTGTTGCAAGACCTATTGGGATTGAGATGGATCCCACACTAAATTATTTCCGGGGTATGGACCCATAACAGGTTGAGGATATTGAGGACCGTAACTGGGTTGAGGGTAGGGTTGATAATATGATGAACCCGAAGGTGGTTGGTAACCTTGAGTTGGGTACTGACCTTGGGGTTGATAACCCTGAGGCACGTACTGATACTGGGGTTGACCTTGAGGTACGTATTGATATTGAGGTTGATTTTGAGGTACATATTGATACTAAGGTTGACCTTGAGGTACATATTGATACTGAGGGTTACCTGGAGATACATATTGAGTCTGGGGTTGACCTTGAGGAACGTACTATCCCGTAGGTATGTACTGTCCTTGAGGTTGTCCCCCAGGCGGAGACTGGCCACCTTGCGGTTGAGGATTAGGAATGGAACGTGACATCATGAGAATATCTTCCACACTCAACGGTTTAGTACCACTACTTCCAGTTAATAACTTCTGTTCGATACGTTGAGGAGATGCTCCCGAAAAACTACTAGAGATGGACTGATATCCAACGGGGACAGAAGGACCGCCGTACAAATAGGCTTCCGGAGATTGAGAAAACATGGATGACTGAGTAGACATATTCAACAAGGTATAGTAATCTCTAGGTGCTGGGTGATAAAAAATACGAGGTGGTGAAAAAATTACTGGTTTTTGGTTTTCTAAAAGATTAGTCAATGAGCGATACCAAGCACTGCTCCTAGGAGGACTGTAAAAGATTGATTCACGCTCCCTAAGGTCTAAGGTAGGTCGATCTTCTGGAAAGGGAAAACTTTCTTCATTGTCCGAAATAGCAAGTTATTCAATAGCTATAAGTCCAGAAGGAAGATCTTGGGTAATTACAGTTTCTACCCTCAGTGAACTAGGACCACTAGAAGCTGCAAAGACAAACTCTGATATGGGAGTAGTAGCAATTTCAGATTCGGGTTCAGATATTTCCGGTTCTTCACCTATATCACTAGTAGATGCAACACTACCATTAACTTCTGAAACTACTAACGGTTGAGAATCAGAATGTACTAACAAAGAAGATTCTCCTTCTTCAGGTGACCCACCTCTACTGTCACTATGAGTTACGAGGACTTTCAAGCCTTCAAGCTGGCTCGATACGTCCTCAGGAGGTTAGCCCCGAAGTCTACGGGACTTCCTCAGTAACTCAGCCACGTTTACAAACTCAGGAGATTGGCCCCGAAGTCTACGGGACTGCCTTGGTAATTCAGCCACAGTTAAAGACTTTTAACTACTTCACATGCAAACAAAGTAAAATCTCAATGAAAACCACCAAAGCCTCTAAAGAACCAAACAAATTGAATCACATGCCTAAAGAATCTAGGAGATCAATCACACACAAACAGTAACTTTCCAGACCGAAAACACTAGTTGGTGATGAAATCCAACATCGCAGAGTTCGATACAGAAATAGCGGTTGGAACAGTTACCCCGACAACCTACTTAATGAATAAACTAGCACAAGTTTCTCCACTTAACCGTCTCGAGTGAAGAGAACCCCCCAGAAAATCCAAGTGAGTCTAGCTGACATCTGCTCCAGGTATAGTGGGGTCTTCCCGCCACCGTCACCTTAGGAAGAATCCTATAGAATATGGTCACTATGGTTACCAATAGAAACAAATATACCTGGGGGAACAGTCTACGATCCGATACGCACGCAAAGGCAGAGTAACAAGCTCAATCCCCTTGAAGGCTCCTTGACATAAACCAAGGTTTACCAACAAGTGACCCCGAGCTCCTCGACAATGGTTAATCCGAGGTTTACCATTTGTAATACGTGAATATCTAGCGTCGTTCCCAATGAGGAAGGATTGATTCCCACACTGGTTTCGACACGATCTCGTGCTTCTCCTTTAAGAGGAGCTTTCCCAGAGCATAGATGCAACAATTTGATTTCTCCCCTACCGCAAGATACAACTACTTGTTTATTTTACTATCTTGGAGAGTTAAGTACTCCCTACTCCAAGACACTAGCCTAAGCTATGTTGGTGTAATAGAGCCCTAGAAATAAAAAGATTTCTAGATTAATTTTACTTTAAGCGTTATTTTTATTGGTTTTTGATTAAGTCAAGAGGTTCGGAGATGAAACTCGTGGTGTGAAGAATCGACTCAAAATCACTAAAAAGATGCACTTAAGATGATTAAACAATCTTTTCTCTTCAATGAACTTCTAGCTAGGAAAGAGTTTGAGAATGCAAATGCGTGTAAACACAAATCTTTCTTAACAAACAAATTTAAAGAAGAGTTTTTGTTCCAATGCACTCAAAACGAGACAACTAGTTATTTGCACAAGAATTTCCTTTTTCATTCAAACGCTCAAATGCTACCAAAACAAACTTTTTCAAAAGAGATTTTTGGATTTTTATAAAAACACTTAAAACTATGATTAAAGAAAATCTTAAGAAAACTAAAGCAAATTTTGAGAAAACTATGAACAAAGCAAATCTTAAGATCTACAAACTATAAAAAACTACTTGAAGTAAAAGCTTACAAAATATTTTTGTCTTTTCAAGGATGTTTTACTTGGCAATAAGCAAACCAAGGACTAATTTGTCCAGAATCACAAATCAGTCAAAAACATGCAATCTTTTGTTCTTTTTATAAAAATGAAATCCAAACTTTTAACACAAGCTTTTCGAAATTTTGGAAAGAGAAAACTCAAGATGGATTCCTCAACAAGGGTTGATTTTACAAATGGTCAAACTCATAAGAAGGCAATAAAAACCAAGGTAATCTGAGGCTTCTATGCTTCTAAGCTCTGAGCTACTACACGACCGAAATGAAAATCAAAACTGACGACCAAAACTTCTAGGAATTTCACCTAAAACCCTAACACCAATGAAATTAGACCAAGGAAAGCTTTCAACAAGTCACATTCAGTTCTGGGTAGAGGATAACAATACCTAAACCAAAATAAAACTAATTAAAAGAGGAAAAATCAAGTTTTTCAAAAATTTAGCAGGGTCCGCAGGCTCAGAGTTTGCGCAGGTGCGTGCCCGCTTTGTGTGCAAAGTAAAAGTGCGTAGAGGTACGCACTGTGATACAAGCACAGGGTGCGAACTTCTCCTAAAGTTATGAAAAGCCAAAACAAACCTAGATCCACTAAATCCACCCAATTCCACACACAACAAGTCAAAAACAGAAACAAAAAGGCAAGTTTCTCAGGTCAAAGTGAAAACAAGGAAAACAATCAAGTCCCTAGTATGGTCGCCATTTTGTCACGCGGAATGGGTCGAGGTTGCATACACGATCGACCTTCCTAGTATCTACTGATATCTAGTGACAAGAAAGCCAATCAAAAACTATCTTTCTCTAAACATGCAAGTAAAACAAGGGCAAACAAGTATTTTAGGACTACCTTGGGTCCAATGCAAGTTTTTGGAAGCCTCGCTCCCTCACTCCAAATGAGCTTCCTTGAAGTGTATTCTGCAAACACAAACAAGAAAACAATTAAATAGCACCTGAAAAGCCACTATTATAAAGCATATTCATCATAATGATCAAGGAGATTATGAAACAAACCACATAAGACAATTTGTTGAGAAAAATGAATCTGATTGCATTAATTCAAATGAAGAAGAACTTTACAACTTGTGCCTTGATGCTATACAAGATCTTCCCAGGGTCCGACGTGAAGTCTCCTCTACTTTGACAAGTTTCACTCACTTCCCAATGAAACCAAAAGGTATGTGATCTCTCCTCTCAAGTTTAACTAGGAAGTCCCAATTCCATCAGCATTTACCCTCAAAATGTTCAGCTTCTAACCTCTCTAGAAACTGACCCAATGCCTTAATTTATAGTGCAATGGAGGGAAGTTACTAGGTCCTCCTTCAAAGGGATAAAGCCCTCCTTCAAAGGGATAGTTCCTCCTATCAAGGATTAGCTCCTTCTCTTTTGGGATGCATGAACCACTTTGGAGCAAACAATCCACGTCAAAATCCTTCTAGAAACATCTAGATTTAACCCAAAAGTGAGTTTTCTAGGATAAACTTGCGCCTTTTTGACTTTCACAGGGGTACACACCCACCACTTTATAGACAGAGCGTGCAGATATGCAGGGATTATGAACAAAGGGTGCGGGTCCGCAGGTAAAAGTAGGAGAAAGTGCGGAACGAGAGTAATATTGATTTTCAAAGTCTTTCTCTCTTTTGCAAAGCTTGATATGAAGAGCTAAGGTGTGAGACTTGCTTAGGAGGCTAGTATAGGTGATGACAGACCCATACTGACTGCAAATAATCATGGTGACGATATTTTTGTGTAACACTGAGTTTGTCCATTCACATAAGGGCAAGACTAAGGTGCCAAAAGATATTGATGAGAGCAAGGTCGCCTTGCAAACCCCTCTGCTACCAGATGAGATTGTCTTCGAAGGACCGTGCTTGGGGTAGGTTCCTCTATTAAAGCTCGAAGATTAGGACCTAGATGACCATGAGAAGTTCTCGCACTTGGAAACTCAGCAGATAATGTGTTGCAATATTGACAAAACCACCAAGATGAGTGCATTAGAGTTGCGAAAGTGGCTCAGAGGAGTAGACAAGGCAGGTTTGCTCAACCTGCTATGGGTGCTGCACTACAACCGCACCCCAATTACAGTCTTTGTCATCAAGAAGCTGTTAGGCTTGGTGCACGATGGGTGTCTATGGCTGGAAGAGCTAATACGGATCACTCATAGATTGATCCACATGATCATGCGGTTGCCCTACACAGGAGAAAATCCAGCCATGATATTTGGCGGAAAAGGTGGTGAGTAGGCCCTCGCAGAGGCCATGAAGGAAAAATTTGAGCTCGTGAAAAAGTTGTGGCCTATGCCATCTCCAGTATCAGTGACCTTGTAGTAAAGGTGGCCATGTAGATTCTGGTCAGGAAGGTGATGCGTAAGTGTCGTGCCGATAAGGTTCCCACACTTGTCATCACGGTAGCAGCCCAGTGCACCGAGAGTGTCTAGTTCAGTTGGGCACACTATCTCTGTGGTGAGTTCCTTGCAAACTACCAAGAGGCGCAGGAGCTTAGCAAGACATTTCATTATGCGTGACTCTTGCTATCTATTGTGTTGGTAGCATGGGAGCTACTAGAGGATAGTCAATTTCCCACAGTCGCACCAGACCTACCAGAAGTAGCGGAGTACACTTCGTTGTGGGTGACCAAGGATGTACAGTGCATCAAATATAGCAAGATCTTCTGGACCTTGATGGAGATGAACATCTGCATGGCCATCAGTCACAAACCACGGTTGTCACCAATGGTGTTTCCTAACCTGCAGGGCTATGTGGAGTTTAAGGAAGATTTTCACCATGTGTCCATCAGGGTATGGAAGGACCCTACTCAAACATGGTATGACTTACCTTACTTGGCAACAGATGATGCCATTGATGTAGTACTTGATCGCTGGATAGTAGAATGGCGCACTACAATAGACTTGGAGTGGGAGCGAGCAAGTTGGTCACGCAACGCAAGAAGGAGGAGGCCAAGATCAAAATGATGCAGCTAGTCGAAAAGAGAAAGAAGGAGGCCATTGACAAGGCCCAAGCAAAGTGTGATGCAACTCAGTAGAAAAAGAAACAAGTAGGTGGAACAGAGTGGGGCTCTGACAAAGGCATGAGGTTGCCTTCACCTGAGACAAAGGAAGAGACGAATGAGCAGATAGAGTAGCATGGCGCTGACCCGCAGGAGACGTTCAATCACATCAATCATCCAATAGAGCAAGAGAAAGGAGGGTTGAGGAAGAAATGCAAGGCCACTAAGATGTCACTGGACCCAATCACCCTCACAGAGTGCGACTTGCACAACATTAGAGACAAGGTGTGGGATGTCATCACGAAGGCCCTATAGCAGTTTGAGCAGCAACAAAAACTAATATTGGGCACCATCTAGACAGGTCTTCAGGAGTTGCAGACTTGTGCGTCAAAGGTTGGCATGATGTCCACTAGCCTTGCTATTGGCACTTCAGAAGCTGTCGAGATATTGTGCACGAAGGTCTCCATCGTGATAGTGTTTCCCGATGGAACATTGACCATGGAGAATGAAGCTGACAGGCCCATTGTCAGTGCCCTCAAGGGAGTAGGGTTGAATCTGGCAGTGCTCCCTAGTGAGGTGCTCCACCTATTGAAGAATGGAGTAATCGTGGAGCTGAGGGCCTGTGAGCACCACGCCCTATAGGTGATTAGCGAGCAAAGGATTAATAACGAATAGATGGCCCTACAGAGAGACTCTTCCATCACTGTCGTAACTGAGGTGACTAACTAGAACAAGCGTATAATTCAAGTCATGGAGGAAGCATGTTGAAGCCTCCTAGAGTTGGTCATTTCGGAGGAAGAACCGGTTGAGGTGTGCATCTGCAAGCCGGCTATAGGGGTGTGTGACGCTTGCATAGAGATGGGTAGGGTTCAACTAGAGTTGAACCTATAGATCACCAAACTACAATTGAAGGCCCAAGCTTCAACAATACCATAAGTAAAGGAGCAACATGTAACTGCCATCATAGAGGTAATAGTAGCGGTCGACAATGCAGTAGTAGATTGCACACATCTTTTTGAACAGTCGTTCGAGGTCTTGAAAAGCTTGCAGGAGGACCCTAATGTACAACAGTTGGAGATAGAAGCATGAGAACTGAAGCAGTGCTATGATGAGGTCAAAGGCACAACACAAACCGTCGTGCTCACATAGAGACTGGCAAAGCTACAAGATGCCAAGCAGTTGACGTAACAAGAAGATGTAGTGCAGAACAAGGAGGTAGTGCTGAAGGCGCAACTAAATCCCTGGTTGGATGAGGTTTATGCAGTTACGACCTCTATTGAAGGAAATCTTGCGACTCTGCAGGAAACTCAGTAGAAGCTTTAGGTTGATAGCTCAGGAGTAGTAACCAAGCAGATGGTTGAAGAAGAGAAGTAGGAGGTTGCACAGTGCATTGCTGAGGTTGCAGTCATACAGGTTGAGCTGGGAGGTCTTCACACTAAGATCTTCACGCTCGCTGAGTGACTTGAGGGTGAGTCACGATGTTTATGTTGGGGGCCTATTAGGAACATGATACCCCAATGACAGTTTTGGAGCTAAAAGCCCATGTTTTTGGTCAATTTTTTTAATAAAGTTGTAAAGTCTTTGCCAGCTCGCAAAGGTGTCATAAGTCATAAAGGGTTATCCACCCTTACTTTATAAGGTGAAAAGTCGGTTGCAAAGATCCACCCTTGGTCCATGTACCATGGGATTGTATAAAAAGAGCTAAGTAAGTAAGCTTTAAGTAGTTAAGAAGTATTTAGTGAGGAATGGAGTGAAGGGTCTTGATAGCGAAGTCTAAGTGTTTTGGGTCTTAGCATAGGTAGAGGCTCTGCAGCTAAGTGCGCAAAGGCCTAGTGTAGAAGTCTGCAGCTGTGTGCACAGGGCAGATAGAGTCTGTAATAATATGAATATATCCATAAAGAGAAGTATTCCGCAATTCTTGTGTATTTATTTCCTGTTAATACATGTTGTCATATTGTGTATGGATTTCATTTACAATGCTTATGTGATGTGAAAATGTATGTAATTATGTTGGTTAATTGAACGCAAGTAAGAATATCTGTTTACGTGGTGCTAATTGTGAATGTTTAGTAAGTTAAGCAAAACATTTAAGATAACTTGGAAACTAGTGCAATACACTATTATAGCAGTGCGAAAGTTCCTTGACTGCAGGCTAGGGCTGTGTGAAGGTTGATCGTACTCTTTCACGGAGGTACTGAGGGGCGGAGTAAAGGGCTAGATTGACAGAGCCTAAGAGCTTAGTGACCTACGCGAAAGCAGGAACACGGAGTATAAACCAACATCATGACCATCTGAGGGTGCAAAAACGTGGTTCTAGTATACCCCCATACTGCTTCGGCTGAGACTTTGGTCCGCGCGCCGCGTGTTGATGCTGAAAGGGCCAATAGTGTAGGGATTTGTTTAGCTAACTAAAGCTGAACCTGGGTAGGCCCCGCATAGCCAACACACCATTTTCTACAGCTATGCTTTGCTTGCATCATTTTCACCATCCTAACTGATGTGGCTTTCTTCTTACCCTGCAAGACTCTTGGTTCTCCATTGTCATCAACACACTCAATATCTTTGTTATAGCAGACAACCTTGGTTCTATGTAGATACGACCATTCCATCCCCAACAACAAATGTATGATCCCAATGGTAACATATTAAAATGTGCTATTGTAGGCATACCATTTAAATCAAATGCACAAGCTCTTACCCAATGATGAACTCTCTTCTTTTTACTTATAGCCAACTGCACTAACCAAGACTTTGCATGCAACTCCTTATACAAACCACACTTATCCACAAAGTCAGGACTAGCATAGCTATAATTAGATCCAAGGTCAATCAAAATAGAAATAACTTGATCTCAAATCTTACCATCCATCTTAGTGATAGAATTCTAGTATTCTTCTTGCTTGTTGTCCACTGCTACATAGATACATGGAATACTCTGACCAACATCCCCAATAGTATGCGCCTGTTGTACACTGTATATCTTAGGCCTTCTAACCTGATGTTATGGAAAATCTCTCCTCAGGAATTAGGGGAATTTTGAGGTTTAAAATGGGCCTCCCATGGAAATTATAAAATAACAGTGGAAATAATAAAATAAAATTAGATTACATCATCAAAGTTTAGAGGGAAAAGAAGAAAAAACTACTTTTTCAACTTGTATTTTCAACTTATCTCCCTATGGGTTTACTTGAATTTTGAGCGGCAACACTTGCTGGATGCAGAATTTGATTCCTCATCCAAAGAGTACCCATGTTTCATAATTTCGATGGACCCTGCTACACGAAAAATGAGAAATACATGAAAAACATGATTGCAATAATGTGTTTTCATGTATTTCTCATTTTTCGTGTAGCAGGGTCCATTGAAAGTATGCAACGTGGGTACTCTTTGGATGAGGAATTAATTTTTTCATCCAATGAGTACTCTCACTTGAAAATTTGAGTAAAACATTAGGGAGATAAACTTGAAAATACAAGTTGAAAAAGTAGTTTTATTATTTTATTATTTTTTAATATTTTTACTTTTTTACTCCAAAAATGGTGAATAATCCCTCATTATTGACATCACTACCTTGAATCCTATTGGTTCATATAAAGCTTATTTTGGTTGTACATTTTTATTAGGAGGTATATTTTAGACCTCGAAAATCCTCTAATGGTGTTCCTCACCACAAGTACAACACTCCAACCAACCAATGCCTTCACCTCTATGTTGTTGTTGCTGCGACTCATGTCCCTATGTAGCTACATTAAATCTCTTTTTGGTGCCACATTCTCTTTCTCATCTTCATGTTAAGGCATTTTCCTCTTGGAATTCCATTTAACTTTACCTTTGTCCTTTCCTTTCCATCAATATGACATTCATTCTTATGTTTTGATTGCTCATAGAAATGCTTCAGTTTCCCAATAACTTCCTTAGGTGATCGAGGCTCATCATACTAAATCTGATCTCTAAATGCTAATGGCAACCACTGATAATCCATTGAACTTTAACCTTCTCATAAGTAAGATACGGTGCATACCTCAATAGCTCCAGAAACTTGGTCATGTACTCTTTTTATATCATAGATCCCATCTTCAGCTTATAGAATACTTTTGACTTACTGTCATAGTACATTTATGACACGTACTTCTTCCTAAAAAGCCTATTGAATTCCTGCCATCTCATGTCATCTATCGTGATGTCTCTAACTTGCTTAACATATTCCCACTAGATGTCTGCTTAACCTTTCAGGCTAAAGATAACTATTTTGGCCTTTATGTTATCCTTGTAATCATGCAACTCAAAGAATTTGTTCATTCCAAGTATCCAAGCCTCTGCATCTTCTAACTTCTTCACATATCCATCAAAAGTAGGTGGGTTTTCTTTCTTGAACTCATTCGACAAGTAACCCCTATCATTCCTCCCATAATGATGATAGTAATGACGATCATGATGTCTATAAGAGCTAGGACTAGAATAATACTTGTACTCATTGCCCCTCCTTTCCCGAGTGTCCAACAACCTACCATCTCTCATTGTGCCAGATCTATCCGACCTGTGTCTACTAGGATATCTACTACCATATGCTTCATTAGTCCCATCCTCATGTGCATGGATGATCTAAAGCGTCCCTTGTCGTTGTAGTTTTGACAAACTCTGAAGAAGTATAACATTGACCTCTACTTGCTTCTCTTATGCTTGTATGATCCGATCATTATTCACCTTACAACTCCTTATCTCTTCCTTCAAACTTCTCAATGTAACTGCCAAATCTAAAGAGTTCCCAACACCATATTACTACTCGGATTCATAGGGAGAGTCTTTGTAGTCAACGATCTTGCTAGCCATTTTATTTTTCTTTTCCTGCGATTCATAATATGTCAGATAAACCAACGTACCTTAGTATAGCTCGGGGAGGATACCTTGTCTACAAAATCACTAAGTTGGCATGATACATGTATAATATAATCATAACAGTGTATCAAAATATGCAAGTAAATGTATCAACTCACAAAAATCACTCTAACTAGGATCCAGTCATCAATGCAAGGCCATATCAACAATGCATTCTATGACCTCATTCATGAAAACAATGATTAATTCACTATGCATAGTACCACATGCAACCAACATCATGCATAAAAAATTCCTAACCAACTACACATACACATAAACTCATGTAGTTGCACATAATCGATCAGTTCTTGCAATCAATCTATAAGGTTGATGCATGTAATCAAAATATTCAAAATGTAACATAACATACAAGGATGTAAGTAGGTGATTTAAAATCAACATGTAAGTGATAAATAACCATATACAACCAATTAGATACTCATGTCAAATACTCTTTACAAATTCAACATAAAATTATCCATGATAACCATACTATAACCCTAATCCAACATCAAGTAATTGTAGCAATTATATGTGTAAGAGACACACATGCAACTAACATGCATGCATGAATAACACATTCATCCCATCTAGCTTGAGAGTGGAACCACACTCTGATACCACTCTGTAACACCCTTCTCCCACATTCAGCCAAGTAACCATGCTAGCCGGGGTAAACATGAGACGAGCGGCTACTATGATCAGATTCGACCTCCTCGGTGACCTTAAGGAAGTGGAATCGAAAGAACATCACACACAGTCATCCAACATCATAAAAAAAAACCTCACAAGACAAATCAATCACTCAGATAGATTGTCCCTGGGTCCCACTATTGTTTTGGAACTCTTAGGCCATAGTAACTCTCATGTTATGGGAAAGGGGGTGACCAAAGACCTAAAGTCGCTCTCATAGGCCTTCCTGCCAGCAATTGTGGGCTAATTTTTCTATTTCTATGGCAGGGACCCTGGGATTTAAGCTAATGTTTTAGGCCCGGGGCCTAGGCCACTACCCATAATGGAAAGAAAGCTTAGAATCAAGTAAAGTAAATGGAAACAATGATGCAAAAACAATAAGTTGATCAAAACCTTAACCACACCCTTGCTAGTCATGTCAGGCATTTCATCAAACATGATGTAACACATGTCGGCTATAGGTGTAAACAATAGAATTAAGTGTAGGTATCTCATTCTTATATGAGAATCACTATGAACCATTGTTCCCTCATGCCATTTTCTTCCTCATCACTTATTAGGTCATAGATACCATATCCATTTAATTACAAGTAAAAAATTGCTAAGAGCCATACATAGTTGATCTCACAAAATGTACATATAACCAACATAATAGGAATAGAAATACAATAAACATATTAGCCATCAAAATGCATACATACATCAATGCATTTTCACATGAAAATCAAGGGAATTAATTTCTCATTAATCAATGCAATGAACCAACCAAAGATGGGACTACCATGTTCCACCCACCCATAGAATGGTTGAGCAAATATCTCTTCATCCATTAACCCCCATGCCATACTCCAAGCATGAATTTGGGACTCAAATCAAAAGAACTTAACCAGGGCATTTCGAGGTGAAACCACCTCACACTCATCAATAGAAACGAGGATTTATTGCAATCCATCTTAGAATAATAGGCTAACACAATGAACACATCATAATAGTCTTTACCATGACCTCCACCCAATCACTAGGAAAAACAAGGATGGATGCCACCAAATTTCTCTACCTACACTATGAGGAATTTTCCTATCTCCTAGTCTCTTAAGCTTTACCACAATACAACCTCGGATCACTAGGCCCTAAACCGAGACCCACTCTCCATGCTTAACTGCATATCCCAAACCTAGGATTAGTAGGCCTAACAGAGAGCAATACCACCTCTATGCTTTACCGTATATCCTACCATTCACCAGCAAGGATTCCTAGGCCATATGAGGCAACAAAAAATCTAGCTTTATCGCAACCCACAATCCGGTTTAGGGTTTACTAGGCCATGTGTTCTATCATTTCAAAGATCCACCAAACATGAGAACCTGATCACACCATGTCTATCTAGAAATGGAAAGGCTAAGTTGAAAAATACTATTACACTTGGAAAAACCCATGCCATGATAGGAAATAACCACATGCATTACCATGCATGCTAAAACTAGCAAGGAAAATACACATGCAACTTGATACTTGTAATGAAGTCTGTTGTAGTTGCTTGATCCTACCTTTCCCTACTTGATATTTTCTTCCTCTTTCCTTCTTTTCCTTTCTTGCTTCAATGCCAATGCTCTCTAAGAAAAATGTGTGTTCAAGAGTATGTGAGAGAGAGAATAATGAGAGAGCTCGAAATCTAAGCTGACAAAAGGTTACACACTGATCCTCAGAAGCCTTTTTATGAATGAGGTCTCTATTTTCTTCACTTTCCATTATTTTCCTTCATTTTTCTCCTCACATGCAACCTGTGACCTTTCACCTCCCTTTTCTCCTAATTTCCATTATTTTCATAAATAATTGTGAAAAAAATGCCATTTTTCCTTTCCAAAGATTTAGTCATTGCCTTTGCCAATTTCCTTAGCCATAAACAACCAAATGAACACCCCCTACGATGTCTTGCCTAACATTTAGCTTGGAATAAGTGTCCCATTCATCTGTGGTTATTTTTTTTAACTTTTATTACATGGAATTTTCACCAGGGTTGTTACATGAGGAATTTTAAAATATCGAACTTATTAGACCCTGTTTCCATAACTGGATCTTGAATATCATGACAAAATAATAACTACCTCCTTCTAGCCTCAGTTAGGGATGGGGATTGTAGGGGTTGTGTTCCAAAATGTTATAATATCTTCCAGGTTCAACACTCGGACTTGATGTGTTCTCTCGCAGAATTAACCATGTGAAGGTTCAATGCTAGACCTTTAGATATCAAGTGAGGCCTTAAGTTCTTGTGATAAGCATTAGAAACTCGATTGTTGTGTGGTTTAATCATATGTACAGTATGGCGTGTCTTCATTATGATGAGTATATGCATGTAGCATGGTACTAAAAATTGATATGACTTAATTATTATTGATGTTCTAACATGATATGTTTTGTTCATCTGGATTTACACTGGTACATTTCCAAAAACAACCCAAGGTGATAGCATCTATTATGTATTTGAATATTGTTTAAATCTAATAGTTATGTGTGTGTATGAAAACAAATAAGAATGCACTAAGGTTTAAAGAAATGAGTACAAGAATGGTGCAATATAGCTCTGATCAATCATAGCATGGATATGAAGAAGAAATGATAGTTGAAGGGGAGATATCAGTTGAGAAATGAGGAGGGGTAGGCTCTCTTGATTGGAAAGATAGGTTGAGGAGCTTGAGAGAAAAAATAAGGAGTTGAAAGGCTGAAAATTAAAGACTTGTCAGACTACAAGAATTAAGAAGAAGTCAATGCAATCATACTGCAAAGCTTGCCAGACTTAAAGAGGTAGAGGCAACATTATTTGGGGATTAGCCATTGAGACAGTGAAATCCCTTTGGGACAAGAAGAAATAACTAATGGGGAAAAGAGAAAGAGGCATCATTTTTCCAATAAATACACCCTGAAGGGAGGTATCCTATTAAGAACTCCCAAAAAAAAGTTGGGCACCCATGAGTAGTGTTGATCTAAATATGACATGAGGTTGTCATTGATGTCAACCCAAGCAGCACCAGGGGCTACCCTAATCTTGCAAGGGAATTTTGACTTGACAAGTTACTCTTTTTTGAGTCAAGGATCCTCTAGATAGATTCTACTCGTCGAGATGTTACCATTGATATATGGCACGCTAAGTAATTCTTCACAGTTTGAGAGATATTCATGTTTGAAGTTAGTAACCCTAGTTAGTGGGCTAAAACCCTATGGGGTTGTCGCATGGCACAACTAATTTATTTTTTTCATTGAATAGTAATTAATTAATAATATTTTTAAGCTCCTAAAATCCCTCCAACATTCGCTCTAGAAGCCCCTCTCAACTCTATAAAAAGAAATCTCATATATCCTCCAAAAGTAGTGATCGTGGAATTTTCACTATAACTTCATTTTTGCACAGTCTTAGACTATGGAAACAAAGAAAATTTGATTCAAAATCTTGATGAACGTGGTGACCAAATTATAGATCTTGGTTCGCTATATTTTCGAAGATATGATCTATGGAAGTTAGGGTTTTTGCAGGCTGCAAAATTTCATCTCAAAGAAGTGACCTTGGGAAAATCGTCATAACTCTCTCCCTAAGAAGAGGATTGGAATTCTGTTAAAACTGACGGATAGTGCACAGACTATAGTTTTCTTTATCTCAATTTCATAGCCAAAGGAGGAAACAATGACACGTGGCACATCATACATATTTGCTCGACTGAACTAGTCCATAATTAGGTCATTGTGAAAGATTGGGCATAACTTTTCCTTAAAGAGTCTAAATTAGGTCAGACCTGTGGCATTGTAAAGAAGACTCAAAGGGCATCCATAGGAATGAAGATCACATGTTGGGGATCTGAAATGATAGACATACATCAGATTAAATATCGTGCTCCTAGAAGGCAAGAAAAACTAGATCAAGTGTTGTCAAGGGGTGCAATGGACTAGACTTTCTAGGGCAACAAAGAGCAAGGTGCAACAAAATGATGCAACAGAGGTAAGTTATAGGTAAGTATCTTTTGTATATGCATTTTCATCTCTTAATTGCATTAGTTTCTTTGTATTCTAATTTGTTTTTTTTGTTCATCACTAACATATGTTCTGCAGGATGAGGTAAGTTTTGCTATTATCATGTCATGTGTATTTCTTTGAAGACTTTTTTGCAAGTATTATATATTCATCAAGAGAAGACTCTATGCATAATCTAATATTTGAAGAGTGAGAAAGGGTGGCATGACAAGAGCAACAATCAAGGTGCATAACAACAGCAAGAAGTTCACCACATGAAGTCTTCAAGTGGGCAACACTGCATACGTACATTGTAAAAGTATTATTGTATAGAGTCATTATAAAAGCATCTTTGTAAAAGTTGTATGTGTGTCTATCTGCCAAGAGTTGAAGAGGAAGTGTCGGGAGGTCTAGGATCATCATTAGGTTGTTGTTTTATAGTTGGGGTTATGGTCTAGTGTGTCTTATTCTTCTACATCATTCTATATCATTGTAAAGTGGACCATTTTCCCTAGTGCAGGAGTCCATTCTTCTGTTATTCTTCTATAGGGTGGTAGGGTGGTGCTAGGCTAGTGCATGAAGTCATCAATAGGTTCAAGCTTGTGAAAAATTCAGGGTGGTATGGTGGTGCTAGGTGAGTTGTAGCTCATTGGGCATTAGGGCATCCGTTCAGTTAACTACTGAAAAACTCGGTTGTTGGAGTGTCCATCTAGTGGGAGCTGGAGAAGAATGCTTTTCTAGATTCTAGGAAGTTGGAGCTTTCTTTTCAATTGGAGTGGAAGATTAAATAATTATTAGAAAAGAGTTCGGTGGTTTTTGACCTGGAGGGGGTTTTCCACCTAACATTTTTGTGCCTCTTGTGTTCTTTTATTCACCGTTGTTATTGTATAAACATTAATGATAATTGAAGATTAACTAATGCTATGAAAATATTTAAATTTTCTAATTGCTAAGGAAAATTGATTCACCCCCCCGCCCTCTTAGTATTTTCCAACAATTGGTATCAGAGCTTGGTTCCTTCAATACAGATTAACAACTGGAAGGAGATCATGGAGCATACAAAGAATGATGTACCTCTATTCAATGAAAATAATTATGCACCCTGGAAAGCAAGAATGGAGGTATTTCTCTTGGCACAAGGTTACGAAGTATGGGACACTATTCAAAATGGCTTTACACCAACCGCGGATGAACAAGGTAAGAAGAATTTGGTAAATGATGCAAAAGAAAAGAATATTATTATTAGTGGACTTATTGAATCTGCTTATCATAAGGTGTTGGGCTGTAACACTGAAGAAAATGTATGGGACAAGCTTGAGAATATATATGCAGGTGACTCAAATGTCAAAGAAGCAAAACTTCAAATCTACATAGAAAAATTTGAGCAACTCAGAATGAAAGAAGATGACAACATTGTTGTATACTTCCAACAAGTTGATGAAATAACCAACACTCTGGAAGGATTGGGAGAGCATGTTGATGAGAAGACTATTATACGAAAGATTCTTAGAACGTAACCAGTAAGATTCAACCCGAAGTTATCGGTCTTAGAATACAGTGCAAATTTGGACAAACTCAAGAAAGCGGAATTACATGGAGTTCTCATAGCATATGAAATGAAACTTGATGAAGAAGAGGGTACTTCGCATCTATAAATTGTGTTCGCTACATCATACAAAACCAATAAGGACAAAAAACCTTTAAATGCAAAGAGTTGCACCTGCACCTACAAGTGTGAAGAAAAGGAAGATGATGAAGAAGGTTTTTCAGATGGAGAATATGCTTAATTGACGAGAAAACTAAGAATTGGTAAGTGAAAATTCAAAAGTAAACTTCCATTGATATGTTTCAGTTATGGTGAGGTTGGGCATTTCACAACAAAATGTTTGAACAGAAGTGATGGAAACTCAAAAGGAAATAAAGGCTTTAAGAAATTCAATGAGCAAGGTAAGAAGAAAGGATTCAAAAGGAGCTTTCTCTTTAAAGAAGATAGCTCATCATCCGATCAAGATAGTGATAGTGAAGAAGAAGCTAATGAGAGAGTATTGTTTATGACCAAGCACAATAAACAAGAGGTATCAAACAACAAATAAGAAGGGTTGACCATAGAATAATTTTCTAAGGAGGCAATCAAGCTTATAAAATAGCTCCAGGATAAGAAGATCCATTCCAATTCTCTTGAAGAATAAGTTCAAGGTCTCAAAATTGAAGTGGAAGAACACAAATGTATTGAAGAGTCACTTTAAAAGAATTTGGAAGAAAGCAATTGAGAAAGGGAAGCATTAGAGGCTAAAGTAATCTCATTGCGTAAGGAAGTGAAGAAGGGAAAAATTGTCCAAAACTATGCCAACAGCGCAAGGGCATTGGAAGAACTCATCAACAATCAATGATCCTATAATGATAGAACTGGCCTTGGTTACAAAGAAGAAGAAGTATGACCTTCTACAACAAAATACAATGAACCTATGAGATCTGATAGGCATGTAGACTTCATTGAACAAGATTCACAAGAATAGACTTGGAAGACAATTCCCCGACAACTATTTCCATCCGGGTACCAACATATTTTTCATGGCTATTGTTATTCATGTGGAAAATTTGGTCATAAAGTTGTAGAATGTCACACATACCCTAGGAGCCAATATAATTCTAGGATATCTGTCAAATATGAACCTCCCAAGGCTCAACAAAACATCAATAGATTTGAACATTTAGGCTCAATGAAACATCAATAGATTTGAACATTTAATAAGTAATATTGAATGTTACAAATGTCGAAACTTTGGACACATAGCCAGAGACTACAGACATGGAAATCCTCCAAAAGAATCTTTGAAGCCATAGAATGAATGAACATGGAAGAAGAAGAATGCTGACAATTATACTTTCACTCTCAAGGATCAACACAACAAAGATGTGTGGTATGTTGATAGCAGTTCCTCAAAGCATATGACTGGTGATAGAAAGAAATTTGTATCTCTGAAAGAGAAGAAGGATGGAACCGTGTCCTTTGGAAATGATGGATCTTCAAATGTTATAGGATCAGGTACCATCAGTCTCAAAAGCAAGGATGCTCTAGCCATGAATTTTCTATTGGTTGAAAACATGAATCACAATCTACTTACTGTTGGACAAATGTGTGATCGAGGACACACAATGCTATTCAACTCCACAAAATGTAAAATCAGAAAATGTAGGTATGGTAAATTTTTGGCTACAACAAGTCGAGATCCAAACAACATATATGTTCTAGATGAAGCAACTAAAGCATGTCTACTAGCTAAAGAAGATGAAAGTTGGTTATGGCACAAATGAATGGGTCACATAAACTTTGACAATCTTCTCAGGATAAGAAAAAAGGAAGTACTACAAGAAATGCCGAAAATATCAAAACCTTCCAACACATTATGTGAGGTGTGTCAGCATGGAAAGTAGATAAAATGTGGATTTAAAACAAAAGAACACTTTCCATCACATCCATTGGAATTGATACACACTGATCTATGTGGTCCTATGGGAAGAAAAGGCTCAGATGGAGAACTATATTTCATGTTAATGATAAAGGAATATACCAGGATTGATCTAAAAATGGGCTCTTAGGCTTCTTGTCTAACTTACAAGAACCTCTCCCACTTCCAAAGCTTGAATTTTCCCAAGTCTTAGTGATTAACCATTGCGGAATTAACTATGTGCTTGAAAGTGTGGGTGTATGCTTGCATTTGTTTTTTTAATTGATTATTCCTTAAGTTTTGTTGTTGTGCTATAAGTTGAGGTGCTCAAACTGATATACAAATATACATAATAGTAAATAAAGCAACAAAGATAATGCAGCAATAAGGTAGACACATGAACAATAATATTAATTTGGAGTTCACCCACAACTCTTCGGCTACATCTTCGTGAGCTTTAGTTAATTTAACTAGGATCTTTGGGATTATGGTATTAGTCATTTTTTACAAGCTAAGGTCAAACTCCTACTATTTAGACAAAAGCAATGGGTTTAGACACCATCTAATCCCCTAGCTCTTTAATCTCTAGCTCTTGGCTTTAGCTTTTGGTTCTGGCTCTTGGCTCCAACTTTGGCTCTTTGGCTCTAGTTCCAGCTCTAACTCTGGCTCTTTGGCTCTGGCTCTAGCTCTCTGGCTCTTCACTCTGGTTGCTTTCTGCCTTCTGCAACCTTCAGCTCTGTGGCTTTTCACTTGAACTTCAAGTGACCCTAAAGGCTTCTTCAGCTACTCTACATAGTAGCTTTTTGCTGTCTTTCACTTTGCTCTTTCATCTCTCTACTACTACTACTTTCAGCATTCAATGACAAACAACAACTTGGCCACTATCAAAAACTCAACAACCCTCTATCTTTGAAATTCATAGGTTAAAATCCAAATCGTCGAACTGTTGGTTTTCCCTTTTCGGCTCTTTGTCTTCCTGCCACAGTACATTCAAATCCCATGTTTGAGCATTAGCAATCATTGCTAAACACCCTCGGGGATGAATGCCACCTATTCTGTAATAGGAGAGTGCATGGGCGTTTGAAATCCCTCAATATAGCCATTCTCAGCTTACATAGGAAAACACAGTAAACACGGAAAATAATCTGTAGAGAACATTGTTCACCAAACTTAAAATTACCATAAATGTGCTTTATTTTCCTATCAGGTCCGCTTGTAAGTCACCATCGCATGTCACAAGGGCCTACCTCTTTGTATTTCATTTAACAACGACATATACGAAAATACAAAAGAAAAGTTCCTTTCGGCAGATTTCAAAATATATGGAATGTTGCTTATAACTCTATTAGGTCCGACCATCACGTCACACATATAACATATAACATATTGGCCCCGCTTCATGGTAATGTGTCGACGCGATACTGCGATGTGATATGTCACAATCGTAGATCGCACAAGCCTGAGTTCTTTCCCACATGACAGGGTCTATGCCAGCGTTGATTGCGATTTTCGATCGGATCTGGACCGTTGATCGACCAGATCTGACTGCCGCTATTCATTGTTGACTTAAGCCTCTAATAGCCTTGTTTTCATTGTTTCTTCAGATTTTTGGGTCCCTATAGTGTAACCCAAATTTTCCAGGACTTCTCCTTTGGCGATGGTTTTTCCGTTTTGGGAGATTTGGAAGACTTAGAGGGTTCTTAGGACCCATTATCAAGGGATTCTTGCCCCTTTTTCCTTTGAAAAGGACAGCTTCATTTTTTTTATAACTCCTTCATTTTAAATTTGTTTTCGCCCATTCAAGTTGTGTTGGATTTAGAATGTGGAGATCCCTGCAATGAGACTATTTCTAAGAGCAACCTGTGACTTTCATTTTCCTTTGATTTACAAAGGATTTGTGCCATGTGGCACCTTTTACCTCTTATATGAAGCCTTTTAGACTTAGAGGTTTATCCAGGATCCATTTTTGGATCAAGGATGGCAGTTGTTAGTTTCCTAAAGAAAAATGTAAATCATTTGAGTGCTTTAAGATCTACAAGGATCTGGTCGAAAATGAAATTGATTTAAAAATAAAGTGTCTAAGATCAGATAATGGTGGAGAATTCACTTCCAAATTATTTCAGCAATACTGTGACAAAAATGGAATGAAGACAATTTTCAATAGCATGAACACCTCAGCAAAATGGAGTTGCTAAAAGAAGGAACAAAACCATACAGGAAATGGGTAGAACAATGCTGAAGGACTCAAAACTGGATGAAAAACTCTGGGTTCAAGCAATTGACACAACAATATTCATTATCAACAGAAGTCTTCTCAGAAATAATTGCAATAAGACCCCATATGAATTATGGAAAGGAAAACTAGCTAATGTAAAATATTTCAGAATCTTCGGAAGCAAATGTTATATCAAAAGAGGCGATCAAAAGTTGGGTAAGTTTGAATCACGTGTTGATGAAGGTATCCTTTTTGGTTACTCACGCAAAAGAAAGGCCTATAATTGCAATAATCTAAGACAAAAATAGATAATGGAGAGCATAAATTTTACCTTTGATGAAGATAGTGTTCTAATGAATAGTGATGAGGATCTAGAATATTTGAAACTTGAGATAGAGGCTGAAAAAGGTAAAGAGAAAATTCTAGAACAAGAAGCAACTGTCAACCAGGAAGAAGTAAATAATGATCAACAAGATATACAGGAACAACACCAAGAAGCTCCTCCAAAGATAACAAAAGAATGGATTCAAAAGAACCATCCATCAAATCAAATCATTGGTGACATAAATGAAGGAATTGGAAGAAGAAAAGGTCTATAGCTTTGTTCATCACAACAAGCTCACATTGCTTTTCTAGCAACCTTTGAGCCTAGTAGTTTTGAGGAAGCCAGCCAGAATGAACACTGGGTAGCAACTATGAATGAATAATTGGATCAAATCGAGAAGAATAACACCTAGGAATTAGTTCCACGACCAAAAGATAAAAATGTCACTGGGACTAAATGGGTGTTTAGGAACAAATTGAATGAAGATGGAAAGGTTACCAAAAACAAAGCAGTATTGGTTTGTAAAGGTTATGCACAAGTGGAAGGAATTGATTTCGATGAAAAATTTGCACCACTTTCTAGAATGGAAGCCATCCAGATGTTTCTTGCCTATGCATGTTCAAGAAAAATAAAATTCTACCAAATGGATGTTAAGTCAACATTTCCAAATGGAGAATTAGAAGAAGAAGTTTACATCAAAAAACCTGAAGGTTTTCTACTATCAGAAAAAGAAGACTATGTTTGCAAGTTAAAGAAGGCTCTATATGGTCTCAAACAGGCTCTTAGAGCATGGTATGCTTGTCTTGACGGATATCTACATCAACAAGGGTTCAAGAAAGGTACTACTAATAAAAATATTTACGTACAAATAGATAAGGATAATTTAACAATCATTGAAGTGTATGTGGATGATATAATATTTGGTAGCAATGATGATCAAATAAGTAAAAACTTCACTACAAAGATGAAAAGTGAGTTCAAATGTCTTTACTTCGTGAGTTGACATACTTCTTAGGGCTTCAAATATCTCAGAAAGAGAAAGGAATATTTATATGTCAAGCCAAGTACATCAAGAAAATGTTCAATAAATTCAAAATGGAAGATTGCAAACCTGTCCTTACTCTGATGGTAATAGGTTACAAATTGAGCATAGGTGACTCATCTAAGGATGTGAATCAGAGGTTGTACAGATCTATGATTGGTAGTCTTCTATACGTAAAAACTTCCCGACTAGATATTATGCAAGCAGTTGGACAAGTAGTGTAGGTTTTAACCCTGTAAAGAAATTACCTGCATACGAATTCTAAAACACAGAAAATAAACAATGTGAGAGCATAGCACATAAAACACATACAAACAGATATTTTACCCTATATCCCAAAATCAGGAGTACCAGCTTAATTTTTCGTTATGTTCCTTTCAATGTTACAATACATATTTATACATGTCGAAGCATCCAATACCATGGACTGAAAACCATTACATCCAAAACCATGGACCGAAAACCATCGCATCCAAAACCATGTGTGAAAATCATCCAAAAAATCATAGGTAGGTCTAACCAACCTAATATAGGGTCGTGAAGAGAATAAAACAACCCAACGTTCCCCTACTTGTTGTTTTCTTTCCACAGGGGGCCACCAGAGAGCTTAGTCATTTATCCAACCCTATAATGCCTGTTGTTTCTCTACACGAAGAAAACTTCTCAGATATCACAGATTTTGTCAATGCATCTGCAGTATTCTTCAAAGTGTCCACCTTTACCAACATCACCCTTTTGTCTTTAATCATATCCCTCATAAAGTGACACTAAACATCAATGTGCCTTGTCTTTGAATGATATGCAGGGTTCTTTGCCAACAAAATTGAACTTTGGTTGTCATAGTCTATCCTTATAGCTCCTTGTACTAACCCCATACTTGAACACAATCTCTACAACCAAACTGCTTCCTTGCTTGCATGAGTGGCTGCCATGTATTCTGCCTATGTAGTTGATAGTGCCACTACAGATTGTTTATTACTCATCCAACTGACTGCACGTCCAAATAGGTTAAACACATACCCACTTGTAGATCTTCTCTGATCCAAATATCTAGCCTAGTCCACATCAACAAAGCCACGAATATTCAAAAATCTTTCCAATTATGGTCTTCCTTGGTATCACAAACCATAATTACTAGTGCCACGCAAATCCCTCAAAACCCACTTCACTGCTATCCAATGCTCATTCCCTGGTTTTAGCATAAACCTTCTCAAGAATCCCACTGCATGTGCAATGTCTAGTCTAGTATAGACCATCACGTACATCAGACTATCGATTGCACTTGCATATGGAACACATGACATATCCTCTTCCTCTTCTTGTGTCTTGGGACACTGTTCAGCATATAACTTTACACCTATAGGAATAGGAAACTTCACTGGTTTACTATCCTGCATACTAAACCTTTGCAATATTGTCTCGACATACTTCCTTTGGTTTAACCAAAGCTTCCTCTTTGCCCGATCTTTTTTAATTTCCATGCCCAAAATATAGTTTGCAGCACCAATATCTTTCATGTCGAATTTGGTCCAAGACAATTAGGTCTTCGAATCCTGGGTAATTTCTTTGTCATTTCCAATGAGCAACATATCATCCACATACAAGACCAGATAAATCACATGGTCACCAATTAAATTAAAATACACATAGTGATCTGCTTTGCTTCTGGGGAAGCCAAGTCCCCATATAAATGTATCAAATTTCTCATACCACATCCTTGGTGACTGTTTTAACCCATACAGAGACTTCTTTAACTTGCATACTAGTTCTTTCTCAATCTTCACCACGAAGCCTTCAAGTTGATTCAAGTAGATCTCCTCTTGCAGATCCCTGTGAAGAAATGTTGTCTTCACATCCATCTGTTCTACCTCAAAATCAAAAGTAGTAGCAACTAATAAAGGTAATCTAATAAAAGCTACCTTGGCAACAGGAGAAAAAATATCGCCAAAATCAATTCCCAGCACCTGGGAATAATCTTTTGCTACCAACTGAGCTTTGTATTTCTCCACCTTTCCTTCTGCATTTGTCTTCTTTTTAAAAACCAATTTGCTGCCAATGGGTTTCCTTCCAGCCGACAACTCCACCAGATCCCAAGCTTCATTTTTGTGCAAAGATGCCATTTCATCAACCATGGCATATTTTCAGAGTTCGCCATCCTCTAAATCTATAGCTTCTTTCACAGTTCAATGATCATTGTCAGTAGTAGATAAAGAAAAATTTGAGCATAAAGCAGATGGACTATACCTTTCTGGATAACTTTCTTTCTCGAATTGATCTTCTCACACCCAGAGTTTGTGGCTCTTCATCTTCTGATTCCTCCTCTATTATAGAGTTTGATTCTTCCTCCTTAAGCTCAAACTCTATCTTCTCAGGTTTCTTTGGTTGCACTACATGTTTAATAACATCTTTTAGCCCTCTGAACACCACATCTCAGCTGTACACAACCTTCCTTGCTATCGGGTTCCAAAGATTATAACCCTTTAAACCATCCTTATACCCAATAAAGATGCACTTTTTAGATTTAATACCCAACTTGGTTTGTTTCTCCTTTGGAACATGTACATATGCATCACATCCAAATACCCTCAGATGTGAAAGAGAGGGTTTCTTACCAGTCCACACCTCTTATGGAGTTTTATCCTCCAACACTGATGAAGGTGATCTATTGACTAGGTAACATGCTGTCTCCACCGCCTCTACCCAAAACTCCTATCCTAACTTGACACCATTGAGCATGCTTCTTTCCGTTTCCATCAACATCTTGTTCATTCTTTCTACAACTCCATTTTGCTGAGGTGTATATGGAGTAGTCTTCTAAGATGCTATAGCACACTTCTTACATAATTCTTCAAATTCCTTACTGCAAAACTCTCCACCATTATCTATCCTCAACACCTTTATCTTCTTCTCTGTCTGGTTTTCCAGCAGATCCTTAAATTCTTTAAACCTATCAAAGACTTTAGATTTCTTCTTAAGGAAATATATCCTTGTATTCCTTTGAGATTTCATCTATAAATGATACATAGTACACAAACTTACCCAGTGATGGAACCTTCACAGGTTCAAACACATCACTGTGCACAAGCTCTAATATCTGTTTTGCCATCTTACCACCAGAGAGGAAACTCCCCCGATTCTAATTTCCATATACACAATTTTCACAGAAATCAAAATCTAGAGAGCTATTACTCATACCTTCTACCATACCTTTACCATGAAGTATTCGAAGGCCCTTCTCTCCAATATATCCAAGCCTTTGATGCCATAGCATGGTCTTCTCTCTAGAGACCACTAGATTTTCTGCTCCACTTTCAGGAACCACAGAGCTGTTGCACCCATCAACAAAAATGCTACCTTGCAGCTTGTACATAGTTCCAATCCAAACTCCCAGCATCAATACCAGTGCTCCCCGAACCATCTTTCAGGTATCCTTCTCGAACACTGTTTTACACCTGCATCATCGAGCTTGTTTAGATTTCTAGCTAATGCAAGAATATGCAGAACACCCAGAAGTGTTCTAACCCTTCCACCTTGCAACTTCAACTTTACTTTTCCATGACCAATGATTCTAGTCTTCCTATCATCCCCTAAGAAGACATCACTACCATCATATTTCTCATACTCGAATAACCACTCTCTATGGGGAGTGAAGTGAAAGGATGCACTTGAGTCAATCAACCATGCCTCATGATCTACATATGTACTTGAAGAAGGCAAGCACACATCCCCACCTTCATTTGAGGTGGTTTTCACCTCTGTAGAAGGAGCATCATTAGATCCCTTTCCTTTATTAGGAGCTTTAAATTTACAATCCCTTTTGTAGTGCCCTTCCTTTCTGCATTTCCAACACACCACCTTTACAAGTTTTCCTGGAGATTTAGATCTCCCTCTAGATTTAGATCTCCCACTCGATGACTTACTTTTGTTTCTATTCTAGGAACATACTCTTACAGACAAGGCATCACCATTCTGGCTCTCCATATTTTTCCGTCTCATCTCCTCAGTCAGCAAGGATGAGACTATGTCATCAAACTGCAAGGCAATTGCATTGCTAGCTATTGCAATAACCCGAATATCCCACGAGTCTGGTAGAGAACACAAAAAACTAATGCACTTATCTTCATATGAAATTTTTATATCAACAGATGATAACTGACTTACCACAATACTAAACACATTCGGATGCTCTGTCACCGAGTCTCCATATTTCATCCTCAGGTTGTACAACTTTTTTCGTAGGAACAATTTATTCACCAGAGACTTTGATTGGTACAAAGTCCCTAAGTTGTCCCACAAAGCCTTCGCCGTAGCTTCCCCTGATACATTCAGATATACTAAATCTGAGACACATAATCATATTTTACTCTTTGCCTTCCAATCCAACTTATTCCATTCTTCATCAGATACCCCCATTGGTTTAGTACCTGGATCTACCACGATCCATTGATCTTTATCCACCAACAGATTCTCCATCTTGAGTTTCCACAACTCAAAACTCTAACCATTAAATTTCTCGATGTTTATCTTTCCACTGCTCATCATCTTCTCTCACGACCAGAATCGATCCTGCATATCTCCCACTGAACGGGGTCTACCACATGCCTGAGCGAAACCCCTCAGCAACAAAGGCATCCCCTTGAAGCAAAAAAAACTCTGATACCAAATGTAAGTTTCAACCCCATACAGAAATTACCTGCATACCAATTCTAAAACAAAGAAAATAAGCAATGCGAGAGCATAACACATAAAACACATACACACAAAGATTTTCCCAAAACTGAGACTGCCAACTTGATTTTTCATTATGTTCCTTTCAATATTACAATACATATTTATACATGATCAGGCATCCAATACCATGGATAGAAAACCATCACATCCAAAATCATGGACCTAAAACCATCATGTCCAAAACCATGGACTGAAAACCATCATGTCCAAAACCATGTGCGAAAATCATGAACAAACCCATAGGTAGGTCCGCCCAAGCTAATATGGGGTCCAAAAAGAAATTTTCAAGGGTGCTGCCCCGGACGCCATACCCCTACCCGCCCCCCTCAAACCCCCTGTGACCCCCCCATTGTGCAATCAGCGCAATGAAAACCCCTTGGTTCACAATGTGGGATAGCCGTGGAAAGAATAACACAACCCAACATTTAGCAAGATTCCAAGTAGCACCAAAAGAATCACATATTATTGTCATCAAAAGAATTCTTCAATATCTAAAGGGAACAATAAAATATGTCTTGTGGTATCCCAAGGGAAACAATCTCATTATTCAGGACTTTACAGATGCAGATTGGGCAAGAAGCATTGATGATTGTAAGAGTAATAGTGGAGAAAGATTCTATCTAGGTGGTTGTCTTGTATCATGATTGAGTGAAAAGAAAACCTCAATCTTGTTATCTATGTAGGTTTTAACCCCGTACAGAAATTACCTGCATACAAATTCTAAATCACAGGAAAAATAAAAATGCGAGAGCATAACACATAAAACACATATACAGAGAGATTTCCCACTGGATCCCAAAACTGGGACTACCAGCTTGATTTTTCATTATGTTCCTTTCAATGTTACAATACATATTTATACATGCCGAAGCATCCAATACCATGGATCAAAAACCATCGCGTCCAAAACCATGGACCGAAAACCGTGGGTAAGTTCGCCTAACCTAATATAGGGTCCAAAAAAAATTTTCTCGGGGCGCTGCCCCAGACCCCGTAGAGGGCGGCTACCTGCCCCCCTCAAACCCCTCGGATAGGGGGAGCTGCTGCCCCCACTGTGACCCCCCCGCTGCGTAATCGGTGCAATGAAAGGGGGCTCTGCCCCTCCTCTAATCCCCCGGTTCACTACGTAGGTTAGTCATGGAAAGAATATAACCCAACCCAACAATCTCCCACTTGTTGTTTTCTTTCCATAGGGGGCCACAGGAGAGCTTAGTCATTTTTCCAGCCCTGAAACACCCATTGTTTCTCTACACCAAGAGAACTTCTCAGAGCTCACAGATTTTGTCAATGCATCTGCAGTATTCTTCAAAGTGTCCACCTTTACCAGCAACACCTTTTTGTCTTCTATCATATCCCTCACAACGTGATACTGAACATCAATGTGCTTTGTCTTTGAATGATAAGCAGGGTTCTTTGCCAAGAAAATTGCACTTTGGCTGTCACAGTCTATCCTTATAGCTCCCTGTACTAACCCCATACTTGAACACAATCTCTGCACCCAAACTGCTTCCTTGCTTGCATGAGTGGCTGCCATGTATTCTGCCTCTGTAGTTGATAGTGCCACTACAGATTGTTTCTTACTCATCCAACTGACTGCACCTCCAAATAGGTTAAACACATACCCACTTGTAGATCTTCTCTGATCCAGATCTCCAGCTCAGTTTGCATCAACAAAGGCACGAATATCCAACACTCTGTCCAATCCGGGTCTTCCTTGGTAGCATAAACCATAATCACTAGTGCCACGCAAATACATGAAAACTCACTTCACTGCTATCCATTGCTCCTTCCCTGGTTTTGACATAAACCTGCTCAATACTCCCACTGCATGTGCAATGTCTAGTCTAGTACAGACCATTACATACATCAAGCTACCGATTGCACTTGCATATGGAACATGGGACATGTCCTCTTCCTCTTCTTGTGTCTTGGGACACTGTTCAACAGATAGCCTCACACCTACAGGAATAAGAACCTTCACCCGTTTACTATCCTGCATATTAAACCTCTGGAGTATTATCTCGACATACTTCCTCTGGTTTAACCAGAGCTTCCTATTTGCTTGATCTCTTTTAATTTCCATGCCCAAAATATAGTTTACAACACCGAGATCTTTCATGTCGAATTTGGAGGACAATTGGGTCTTCAAATCCTGGATAAATTCTTTGTCATTTCCAACCAGCAGCATATCATCCAGATACAAGACTAGATAAATAACACGGTCACCAATTAATTTAAAATACACACAGTGAACTACTTTGCTTCTGGTGAAGCCAAGTCCGCGTATAAATGTATCGAATTTCTGATACCACATCCTTGGTGACTGTTTTAGCCCATAAAGATACTTCTTTAACTTGCAAACCAGTTTTTTCTTACCCTTCACCGCAAAGCCTTCAGGTCACTTCATGTAGATTTCCTCTTCCAAATCCCCGTGAAAAAATGTTGTCTTGACATCCATCTGTTCTATCTCAAAATCAAATGCAGCAACAATAGATACAAGTAATCTAATAGAAGTTACCTTGGCAACAGGAGAAAAAATATCACCAAAATCAATTCTCGGCACCTGGGAATAACCTTTTGCTACCAACCAAGCTTTGTATTTCTCCACCTTCCCTTATGCATTTGTCTTCTTCTTGAACACCCATTTGTTGCCAATGGGTTTCCTTCCAGCCGGCAACTCCACCAGATCTGAAGCCTCATTTTTGTGCAAAGATGCCACTTCATCAACCATGGCCTCTTTCCAGAGTTTTCCATCCTCAGAATCCACTGCTTCCTTCATAGTTCTTGGATCATCATCAGTAACAGACAAAGAAAAATTTGAACAAAAAGAAGATGGACTATACCTTTCTGGCTTCCTTCTTTCTCGAAGTGATCTTCTCATAGCCGGAGTTTGTGGCTCTTCATCTTCTGATTCCTCCTCTGCTACAGAGTCTGATTCTTCCTCCTTTAGTTCAAATTCTATCTTCACAGTTTCCTTTGGTTGGACTTCATGTTTAATAACATCTTTCACCTCTCTAAACCCCACATCTCGGCTATACACAACCTTCCATGTGACTGGGTTCCAAATCTTATAACCCTTTAAACCATCCTTATACCCAATAAAGATGCACTTTTCATATTTACTATCCAACTTGGTTCGTTTGGCCTTTGGAAAATGTACATATGCATCGCATCCAAATATCCTCAGATTTGAAAGAGAAGGTTTCTTACCAGTCCATACTTCTTGTTGAGTCTTATCCTCCAACGCTGATGAAGGTGACATGTTGACCAGGTAACATACAATATCCACTGCCTCTACCCAGAATTCTTGTCCTAACCTGGCACCACTGAACATGCTTCTTGCCCTTTCCATCAACGTCTTGTTCATTCTTTTTGTGACTCCATTTTGCTGAGGTGTATATGGAGTAGTTTTCTGTCGTGCTATACCACACTTCTTAGAGAATTCTTCAAATTCCTTGTTGCAAAATTCTCCACCATTATCTGTCCTTAGCACCTTTATCTTCTTCTCTGTCTGATTTTCCGCCAGAGCCTTAAATTCTTTAAACCTATCAAAGACTTCAGATTTATTCTTAAGGAAATATATCCATGTACTCCTTGAGAAGTCATCTATAAATGATACATAGTACACAGACTTACCCAATGATGGAACCTTCACAGTACCAAACACATCACTTTGCACAAGCTCTAATATATGTTTCATCCTCTTACCACCAGAGGGGAAACTCACCCGATTCTGCTTCCCATATACACAATTTTCACAGAAATCAAAATCCAGAGAGCTATTACTCATACCTTCTACCATACCTTCCATGAAGTATTCGAAGGCCCTTCTCTCCAATATGTCCAAGCCTTTGATGCCACAACATGGTCTTCTCTCCAGAGACCACTATATTTTCTGCTCCATTTTCAAGAACCATAGAACTATTGCACTCGTCAACAACAGTGCTACCTTGCAGCTTGTACAGAGTTCCAATCTGAACTCCCCACATCAATACCAGTGCTCCTC
>APFE030325912.1:0-12092 GCA_000404065.3 Pinus taeda
TTGTTATTACTGTGCCCCATAGAATCCCTCTATTGTTATTTTTGTGCCTTTATATTATTATTGTTAAGTCGGTTGGGTTATATTGTGACTCCTTAGACTCTTATATATATAAAGTAGGTTTTGTCATTTGAATGATCAAAGAATCATTCATTTGTGTAATGTAAAGGAGGTTGCCCCCTCGAAGAGGTTGTGTTCTAAGGCATTGATCTATCTTTTCTATCTTTTTGTGAGCTGGTTTCATAATAGGTGCACCATGTGGACTCTCATAGGAGGGCCATGTGCCTAAATACTTTGTTTCCATAACATAGCATGCAATCCCTGAACTGGGCCACTTAATGTTGAATCATGTTAACATCTGTGACATAGCTCAGAAAGAAGCTCATACCCATAATTGGCTCACAAGTGGATTTTCCATCTTCCTTCCTTATCTTTTGATGTAAAAGTCTATCATTAAAACAACACCACAAGAAGTTACTTTCTATGGGGGTAACTAGTTCAAACACTGATAAGGTTGGGATAAAAGGAAGGCTGACACATGACACATCATGCCTGCTATCCAATTGCATAAAAAATCTACCGTATATCTGGGCTTGGTTCTTGTGCTTAAATAGATGGAATATGTATTGAACTACTCAATGTAACAGTTCCAGGGGCTATTAGGAAGGATTTTCTCCCTAGGGTGTTAGGACGCATGAATAGACTGATATAAATCCCTTGTATCATTTCCTTTGTTATGAATCCATAATGAACTAACCAAAGATGCCAATGAGCAACACTAACCTACAACATTTTGACCCTCTAGGATATCTCTCTAACCACATGTCCCCCTAGTTATAGCTTCACCAAGCCTAGGCCCATATTGTTCAATAAATAATATATTGAGGTATTTTGGGGGATTTTACATTGCTCAAGGTTGTTCTCTCGTTGGGAATGACACCTATGGATTCTGGTCATCTAGTCTATAAAAGTGAGATAGCACCAGAAGGTGTGGCACCACCTAGTGATATCATGTGGGACTTCGAGTGTCTAAAAGGACTAGAAGTTCAGAGACCCTTCATAAAAAATTTCATTTAATTGTCTAGGTAAGGCCAATTTCTTGGAGGTACAATCTCTTGTACCTTTTCGTATGGTAGCGGGAGTGGGGTTAGTGAAATCATGGTACATAAACTTTGAATTTAAGTAAAATATGCTGAAGTATGATGTATGTTATGCTTTTCATGCTTTCGTTTCACTTATTCCACTTTCCTTCCTAACTATGTCATCATCAAGGGTTTGAGTGGGGATTAATTAGGAACGAAACTTTCCCAAACTGATTTGTATCTCCAAAAAATATATTCTCAAATAATTTATAATGCAATTAATAGTTGTTGTATAAAATTGGTTTCAAGTACATTATGGTCCATTTTCTAGTGATTGACTTCACACAAAAGTTGAGCAAAATTATGTTGAACAATAAACATATCTAAAATTGTAAAAGTTTAAATAGATTAGTGTAGTTTCTATGCCCAAATGCCATTTAGGTCTATGGAAGATGTAAATGAAAAGCATAGAATAGAGGTACTTATGTTAAATGAGGGGTTTAAACCTATGTTTCCTTAGCTATGTTCAATCCCGTATTCTTGGGTTATGTTCAATGCCTACTACATGGGCTTTGCTTCCTTGGCTCTAGTTCCTAGGCTCCATTTGATTCAGAAGAAGGATAGATGTGGCCTTAAGGTAAAGGGAGATAGTTACTGCAGTGCACTGCATGAAGGACATTGTTTCAATGAAAGTGGCTCTGGTGTATGAATTAATTCTAAGGTGAGGTTACAATTGGATGAGTGAAAACCATTTTTCAATCTAGAAATATGGTTATTTAATAAACACAAAGAATGAAATATGTCTTTGGTGTATGAACTATAGCTTATATTTTAACATTTAATGTTGCTAAATAATGCTAGCATTACTTGAGTGACAAAAAATAGTTTATCAAACTTTTGTTAAAAAATTGTAAGATATATAAGATAGTTTATCAAACATTTGTTTTAACCTAAGATATATGGGCCTCTGTCTTAGGAAGAGGCCAAATAGGGTGTTGAAATTGTGGACCAAAAAGATTTCTTTTAAAATATATGAACCAAGACTTTCATTAAAGATATTGGTTTATAAGACAAATTAATATAACAACGAAAATCAAAAGCTACAGTCCCGATTGTTGGAAAATTATATATTACGGAGCAATGGAACACATATAATATTGCAGAAATATAAACACATAAAACGCATAAAACAAGAGAGACACAGATTTACATGACTCACCTTGTTTGGGCTACGTCCACCCCAAATAGCCAGTCCTTCCTTTCTATTATCTAGCAAAATGAAGAGACACAACCTACAGTAGATCTGTTGTATTTTCCTTTGTTTTCTCTCACAATCTCACCTCTCTGTTTCTCAGTCGGAGAATACACGTCTATTACACAACCTCAAATATAATGCCCTCATCGAAAGAGAGGGGTTGCCTTCTAAGGAAAAAAACCTAAACTAAACATAAGTTCTACCATCAGATCATCCGCCTAATGAATGGCCCATATTGACTAGAAATTACTATACTTTTACAAGGAAACTTTACATCTATTTCTAGCTTCAGGGGCACTGCCCCTAAAACCCCCGCCAGGGGACCGCTGGCCCTCGGACCCCCCAACCGGGGGTGATCGGTCACCTCGAACCCCCGCTGGGAGGGGTGTACAAACTTCATGGGGTATACATCCAACTGAAACAAAGACCTCTAAACAATCATGCTCCATACTCAACGCTGATCACCTAAAGACAGGGACTCATAAGAAAAACTAGGGACTAATAATAAAAACAATAGGACATGAAAAACTTCTTATTATCATCAATATCATTTAAACAAATAGTTTCCAATAATATATAAACTTTTTGAACTTGAAATTCCACATCTTTGTACATATGCATCTATTTTTACAAAGCTTGTAGAGCTTTTCTCTTTGCTCTAGTGTTGGCATCACAATAAAGCATATGATTTTTGGTGTTTATGTATATGATGGCATGAAATAATTCCAGAGTATTAATGATTTTGGAATGTATTGACATATGATAAGCTTAAGCATGAACATTTTTATTTCTGGGATACTATCGCTTTACTTATATAGTTAGAGATTTATTTTCTTCTAGTTTTAAGATATAGTTTAGTTGTGACATAGACTAGATGATTTATATTAGTTTAGGTTATATAAATTTTATAGGAAAATTTGAAAAAAATACTAATTAAAAAATAAAAAATTATTAATAATATTTGGTCCACTCTTATTATGAGTTGCACAGAAGGAAAATATGTGGCACTTTTATGTATAAAATAAAATGATAATAAAGTTAATCATGAACATGAATACATGCAATCACACATATAAAGAACACCAAGAAATACTCTAGGAAAATCCAAATTCTCTGGAAAAACCTAGGGTAATAGAATTCCATTAGTCCTTGGCAAAAAATCTAGCCAAGCCTATCTTAGAGCCCTACTCCACCCTTGATCCCTTACAGTAGTCTAGGAGCCCAAACTTTCTCAACCCTTGGCACATTACAATGGAGACTCTTAAACTTATTTATAGGCTTCTTTCCAACCAAATATGACTGGTGTAATAGCATGGGCCATGAAACCAAGTGCTTAAAACCACTAGTTGTAGACTATCAGTCCTGAGATAAGGTTAATACTAACAATCTCCACCTTTAAACTTGATTAGGAAATTTTTATAGATCTAACCCCCAAAATATTCGGGTACTTAAGAGAATCACACGTGCCCCCTATCCCTATGGAATTTAAAGGACTCAAGCATATCAAGTATTACAACAATTTGCCCACTTGCATCATCTCCATTATAATCAATACATTTCTTGGTTCATTTCTTCTTATACTCTCACATTTCTTTTCTCCATTACCTACACATATGACATTGACGTCCATATAAAAATAACCCATATATTGGATTACAAGGTTCACTAGCTAGTATATGTATCAATTGTCTAGGAGTTCTCTCCAAGTACATGGTTCATCACTTTAATCCCGAATAAATCAACTCATGATTCGTCATTTTTTATTGATGGACTACACTTTTTCCTGATTCATCTGAGGTTGGTGACCATGTTTTTCACTTTTCTTCAAGGACTTGGACCCACACTCTCTAGGTCACTCGCTGCCATATGCAAGGGTGTTTTTTGTTCTTTTTGTTAGTTGGGTGAGGTCACTAGCCTCTGTATGTTCTATATTTTTTATCACCAAATGAAAGTATGTATCAGTATTCTATGGTATGTTTCTCTCTTTTTGACATTCTTGCAGGATCTGCAGCAATAGGTTAAGATGCGGAGGAACCTTGCTTGATGTAAAAACTTCATTTTAATAGAAGATTATTGTTTTATCCCTATGAATAAAGTGCATGTTTCATCAATTAATTAATTCACATTTGCATCTTTCATCATATTGTTGTGTAGATCAAACCTCACATGTCGATCATGCCTCTCATGCCACAACTTTCCTTCCATAATTCATCCTCGACCTCCCATAACTCATTATTTTAAAAGAGAAATGTGCATACCCTTGTTCTTCGAATTCCATGTTGTTGCCAAACTCACACTCTAGACTAGAACTGGATCGAGACATATAATAATTTCTCTCTCTATGCTTGATCTTTAATCACTTCATCAACTTTCACCCCCCAAAATCAAAATCCACCATAGATAGTCTGGCAAACATGATCTTGCTTCTCAGAACCTTCACGGCAGGTGGAATTCTTCCTTCCTCTACAATCAGAATCCTATTCACCTTGTGGATTGATAAATTCACCAGGGTCACCACCACATCCTCTTGGGTTTTTGAATTAGGGCTTAATAATGGATAACATAATATTTCGACAAACATAAATAATAACTTTCAAAATCCATAGCATAATATGCTTATGAGAGGTTGAACAAAGGCCAAAGTGTGAAATGTTTCTTTTTTAACCCTATGTGAAATCACTCACACAAGCACATGTGGCACCGTAGCCCGTAGATGACAAATGCTTTCTCATGAATCCTAATAGAAACCAAAACCAAAATGAAAAGCATAATGGTCAATGAAATTAGTTCTTCTTGGTAGAAGATTGGTTCTTCGACACTTCGAGCTTCATGATGGTATAAATTTGTATTCTCTTAAAGAAAATGGTGTAACTTCTCTTTGGTTCGATTGTGTTAGAATCCTCTCCTTTGTTTACATCAAATTTCTTTGCCACCATTGAATAATGCAGGGTTGTAATCTTCCTTTGTGGTTGTTGTACCAATACAATCCAAAAATCCATTGCCTTCAAACTCTCATCCAACCTAACTCTTAATACTATATCTACACTAGATTTGACAAGATCTACGCTCATCTTTTGACATAGATTTGTCCACAATCAAACTTCACACAATTGATTTGGATTCTTCAAACTATACACACAACAAAAATTATTACACCCGCTTTCATACCATTATTATGTATAAGGCCACAAGAAAATAAAAATAATTGTGAATAGAAATAGAAGCAATCACACCACATAGAGAAAACTAAGAAATAGCCAATGAAAATGCCAACTCCTAAGAAAATTCTATCCTAATAGAATTCCATTAGTCGTTGGGAGAAACCCTCACCAAGCGCCTGAGAACCCTACTCAACCCTCGACCCATTACACTGAACGGGGAGCCCAAACTTGTTCAATCCTTGCCACATTACAATGGATACCAATGAGCCTATTTATAGGCTTCTTTCTAGCCAAATACAACTGGCATGATACCATGGGCCACAAAACCAAGTTCCCAAAAACACTACATGTATACTATCTATCTCTAGTTAAGGTCAATCCTAATAGGCACGTTGCCAAAGTCTCACCAATCCATGCACCAATGGAACGTGACAACAAAGTATATCATCAATGACATCTACTGGCATCTTAAGCTCCTTTTGGGTAGAGTTCTTGTAGATAGGAATGAAATCAAGGAGGATATTATGTTCATTCTTAATCAAATGTAAAGTCATATGACAACAATAGGTTGCTGGCTCTAGAGAGTGGACAAGCACATTATGATACCTCTTGATCCTGAGGTAGCAACAAAGAACCCATTCTTGTCAAAACCATTGATTAAGATCAATATACGTGAATGTATTTATGTTTCTCTATATTTAGTTCATTTACATTTTAATTACAATTTTTTCTAGTTAGGAAAGGCCCTACTAACCTAGTAGTTAGGATCTATATTTTTTGTTTATATCTTTGAACATTTTGATGGTCGCAGGCCATAACAAACTTCAACACATATGGATATAAATCTCTTATTCTATGAAATAGATATTTACTTCACTAAAAAAAACTAAACAAAAACATTTAGTCCATCATAATTAATAAAAATTATAAAAATATTTAAAAATAAATATTAACTATAAAAAAAACTTAATAATAATATTTATTCCAAACACACAATTTGTATAGAGTTTAAATATGTGCTATAATAATGGAGTCCACAAAAAACTAAGTAATCATAATCTCATTGTTTCTTCAAAAATAAGTTTATATATATTATTATATATAATATATATATATATAGATATATTATATATAATTATAATATAAATATTAAGTTTATCAATTAAATTTTAAACTTTCAATTATAACATTATAATTATTTAGATTTTAATATAAATGATTATAAATATTTATATGTTTATTTATTAAAAAATAAAAATAAAATTATTTGTTATTGTGAGGACTCTTTGGTTTTTGTGGGGATAAGGAACCCACTTCAATGTACGACTCTGATTACTAAATCTACAACACATACTCTACTTCTTTGTTTTGAACTTATAACCTTTAAAAACATATACTCTTAAACCATTATCTAAAACATTATATTATAATATTATATTTTTATATTATATAATATTATTTTAATATTGCTAACTTTTATATTATATAATATTATAGAATAATAAACCTCCTTATCAAAAATTTACATGGCCTACCTAATCACACCTATACTCATATGACATTTAAGTCACATTCCATAACCAATACAACCGTTTCCCATAACCATGGTTTAAATTTGGTCATTTGGAAAAGAACATACACTATAATAATGTTTCCTTATATTTTAGACAAACGATTTCGTTTTGGATAAAACCTAATGCGTATTCACAAACTTGCTATATTATTTAATTATATACACATAGTAATGTACTATTCAAATGAATAGTGTTCTCAATGTGTAAAATAAATTATGACCGGCCTTTATTGTGTAACGACAAAATACGATTACTTAAAAGGTTCTGTAAGTCAAATCACATAACTACTGCCATCGTCCTTCATCCATTTGTGACCTTTGCACTTATAAAAAATAGGCAAGGTAGTCACTGTCAGCGGCATGTTGTTTGTTTACCTATGTCTATACTGATTTAGGTAAAAAAATAAAGACATATCGCAGCATAAAAAATATTTTTATATTGTTTTAGGTAGAATGCAGGATACAGTTGTGACAGAAATATTATAATATTCAAAATTAGTTACAGTTGGAGTAGACTCTACGGAATCCTCCCGAGAGTTTTAAATAGAGTATTTTGACAGTTTCTGAGCCTGAGACCGCAGGGCAATGTTAATACCACAAAGTGAGACGATTGACCATATTAGTGGCCAGTAGGTAAACAATAGAAGAAAGTCGAGGATCTGTAGAAATTTGAGTCTGTGAATATGACAATTGCTGTGGAGAGCAAGCCAGAGTTGGAACAGCTGAAATGGTTAATGGAGGACGCTGAAAAGAAGATCACTACTGCTATCTCTGAGGCTGCTGCGAAGCTTGACCTTAATGGCCTTCAATTGATTAATGTGCCGGTGTCGTTACAATTGGCTACGGCCCTTGTGAAGCTGGATCTCTCGAATAACAATTTGGAGGTAAATTTTTCAGTTCGATTTCCCATGTGCAGTGCTTTTCGGAAGGAAGACAACGGAAGAATTTTTTTGTTTTGATGGTGCCCAATTGATTGCAGGGCTTCCCTGAATGCGTGACTGGCCTGGTGAATCTGAAAAGTCTTGATGTTGGTTGCAATCACCTCAAATCTCTTCCTGGTTCCATCGGCAGGCTCTTGAACCTTAAATTCTTTAATGTTTCCAGCAACATGCTCGTTGCCTTTCCTGATAGTATACAAAACTGCAGGTAATGTTTGTCACCTTAATTCGGTAGGGTTTTGGTGGAGTTGATGCATGTATAAGAAACCTGGAAATTGAATCTAACTATATTGAATCTAACTTTTTCATTGTTGTATTTTTATGTATAATTTTCTTAGTACGAATTGAATCGATCTAACTTGACTTTGCAATTTGTGATTCGAACCTGATCAAAATTTCTGAATAGTTTTTGGGTATCCATATTTAGGTTAATACAGTAGTCTGGTATGAATTTAACAGTGCGTTGGAAGAGCTGCGTGCGAATTTCAACCATCTGGAGGGACTACCAGACACGCTGGGATTCAAATTGAAGAATATGAGGAACCTATCGGTACATTCAAACAACATAGCTTATCTCCCGCCCTCGATTTCCTACATGAGATCTCTCCGTGTACTGGACGTCCACTTAAACCAACTCCGTTGTCTCCCCGACGACATAGATCACCTTATAAATCTGGAAGTCCTGAACGCCAGCAAGAACTTTCACCATCTCGTGGATTTACCGGAATCGATAGGTGGTCTGGCGTGCCTGATGGAGTTAGACGTGAGCTACAACCAGATCTCTTTTCTGCCGGACTCGATCGGCGCTTTAGAAAAATTGCAAGTGTTGGGGTTAGAGGGGAACCCTCTTATCTTGCCCCCGCCCGAAATAGTAGAGCACAGCGCAGAAGCCGTGAAGCGTTACCTGTACAAGCGATTGATTAAATCTGGGCATATTAAGAGGAGTAGCATAGGCCAACGGATTGGTTACTGGTTTCGATTCTTGTTTTTGGGGGAAAGGGCGACATCATCGACTGGTAACCACTACAAGTACAGTTCAAATATCAATGAAGGATTATCATGGGATGAGTACCGATTAATTCCACTAGAGCGTCGTTCCTCGCCCCGTTGGTCAATGTCTCCTCCAGCTTCTTGTTGTTTCTCTCCGCGTGAATCTCAAACACATAGAAATCTGTCCTTCTCTTAATTCTTTGTTTACTGTGAGATAAAACGCATTCTTTATTGTATTGGAAAGTGCACATATTCTGCACACAAATCTCACGAGTGTCTTTGTACTTGCGCATAATCCTGCGTCACACTAGCACTCTGTCTCGCAGATCAGGCTAGCAGTTTTCTAGGAATCTCGGACTTAATAATTAACATTTTGGATAGAAATATTTAGACATAAATAATTTATATTTTAAATTTTTTTAAATGATCTTTTCACCTACGGGGCTAAAGATAAGATCAAGACCTATTGAGTTCTGATATATTTTCCAAACTGTGTTGCTTTGTAACTTATAGAATAGAAAAGAAATATGAATGGAATAACATCCTTGCAACAGAACCCTGAAATGTCTAATTTTTTTTTATTACTATGTTGATGTGTATGTTTAGATAAGGCTGTTATTGAATTTATAAAAGTATTATTAATGTTATTAAATTTATTAGTGTTATTAAATTTATAAAATTATTATTAGGATTCGCAATCATTTGTATTACTAACATAATTTTAAATTTAAATTCCAGCTAAATTTATTATCTTTCCTTTTTCTTTTTGGGTTAATCTGAATTTAGGGTTTAATTTTTCATCAATGTTTTTAATATATAATTATTATTTTATATATATATATATATGTGAAAAATTTGATATTAAATATTAGAGAGTTTATATAATATTTTGAGTCTTTAAAAATAATTATTAATTAATTGATTTTATAAATTTAAAATAGTATTAATCTAAAATAATTTTTTTATAATAGAATCACAAAAGTCTAAAGTCTAACTTGAAAATATTCACCATAAATTTTATTTTTTTAATTTTTAATTTTAAAATATTAATTATGTGAAATAATTAAAATGTAAAAAATTATTCCAAATTATGAAGTGACATAACTAAATGTTGAAATAATATATTTTGAAATTATGAATATATATATGTATATAATATTAATAAAATTTAATATAATCGTTAAGAATTCCTTACATTATTAAATAAAAATTATATGATAAATTTAAATAAATATTTACTAACATTAATTATTATAAATATTAGTGTTATTTAAGATTCCCATGAAATAAGATTTAAATTATATTAAATATAGGCTTATTATTATTTAGTGCTATTTATATCCACTTGAGGTAAGATTTAATATAATATTAAATGATTCATAATAGACTTATTTTCCTTAAATTTATCATTCGTATTAGAATATGGTTTTTTATAAAATTTTATTTTAGCTTTTATATATATAATATATATATATATATTATATGGAGTATTAAGGTTAATGATATAAGTTTCAGAAAGAAAAGAAAAAAAGAAAAAAAAATTTGATAAATGTGATTATTATATATGAATTTTGGAATTATTTTGTTTGTAATTTAGTTATTTGGAAAAAAATTTAGGCAATAAGTTTATGATTGGTTCATTATCTTTATATTTGCTCTTTAGATCAAAATAAAGCAATATTCAATGGGCATGATAGAAAGCTAGTTAGTTAATCATCATGTAGTTGTGGCACATCTTGTGTGTATAAGTAATATCCCTTTCACCCGTGAAATTCATGGAGGCTAGGGACCTTGATCCATTACACAAAACAGGGGGGGTGGGGTACATGGAAGTGTTTAATAGTTCAAGATAAGGAATGCCAAGAAATATGACTTATTCAGTATATGCATATTCATGTTTAGGGTTTTAATAGATACTATTGATTAATCTAACAAGTGTTTCCATATAAATTAAATGAGTTTTAAATATCAATAGATAACATAAAAACAATACTTCTTTATACATTTAAAAAATAATAAACTAATTATTATTTTATTTAAATTATTATTATTAATAATAAACAACTTATATATAAAATAAACATATTTATATTTTAGTCATAAAATTGCAATTGCAGTTGACTATAAGAACACTTTACCGGAAGTTTTGTCAAATGGGTTTTTCCAGTCAAAATCCGGCACCAATCGAGCTGGAATCGCAAGTTTTGCAGGCCAATTTATGCACAATAAGAGCGTTTCCCAAGGCTTTTTCAAGGCGCTGATACAAAATATGCAGTTAAAAACCATTATTAACTGCAACAAATCAAGATTACCTCAATGTCCTCAGCCAGATCGTCACGGGAATTCCAAAAAATCGCATTATAGACAACTCCAAAAAAATCACCCATCACACCCACTTTATCAGAAAAATTAACTTAAAAAAACTTAACAATTTAACTTTTAATTGGATTATATTTAAAACATATTTTAAAATATTTAGTGAAAATTAATCTATACATTCCATCTAATCAATCATCTAATCAAGTAATAATTATCGATAATTCCATAATAAACATACCTATTAACCTAACAAGGTTTATAGCTATAGTGGATTGGATGGGTTGAGAATGCTTAATAAAGTTGCCGTAGGAATGGAAGCGCTTTAGGCTGTAATCGTTTTAATTGCCGTGAGCTTGGAGGAAGATTGGACTCCTCCGATGAGCCGCCGATGGTCAATGGATTTGGATAAAACCACCTTTAATTCACTTGGAAAATATTCGAGTCTGAGGAGCGAATTATATCTAACCAAGGGTCCTAGGGTGTAGCATGAGTGAGAGGAAGAGATCAGTGGGACCGGTTGATGACACTTTCAAGTGAGGTGAGCATACATCAGAATATGTCAAGTGACGTTGATCCTATGAAAATATTCCGAGAAGTAATAAAAATAAAATATTTTATTTTTTAATAAAATGATGTGCAATTTATTGTATTGTTAATATAAAATTGATGTGTCAAATTTAAAAAGAGTAATAATAATATAAATATTTAGTGTGGAAAATAAATAAAATATTTTATTAGGTAAGATTAAGTAATAGCTATATGTTTTTAAAATTATAA
>APFE030325912.1:12112-27875 GCA_000404065.3 Pinus taeda
GGCTTGCTACATTAAGAAAAACATCTCCTCTTATGCTAAGATTTATAAACTCTTACAATCAATATAGTTGGATAGATTACTCACATTAATGATGAAAAGACCTATATAGCAATCTGTTATTCCCCCCATCAATTCTAACTTCTATATGAAAAAGAATCTAGGAAAAATAGTCCTTACAATGGTTTAGAGAATGATATTTCTAGCCTAAGGAATGAAGGTAAAATCTTTTTAATGGGTGACTTTAATACTCGAACTTCAAGCAACCAAGCTATTATTCTAAGCAATCATTCCAACCCTAATCCTCATTGGTTAGACGAAGACCTTACTCTCGCTAGCCAGTACAAAAGGATCTCTGAAGACCTCGGGGAGAATTTGTTTGGGTAGGAGCTAGTCAAGCTCTGTAGTGCTCAAGATCTCATAATTTGCAACGGCCTAAAGAAGTAGACCAATTCTAGCCACATGACCTGCATCCATGGGCTTCGTAGCAGCGTGGTAGACTATGTTATTTCCGATCTCCCTTTATACAACGAAATAATAAATTTTTACGTCTTGAACGACCATGAGCCTAACTCTGATCATAGGCATTTACTTATAACTCTCAATTTTCTCATGCATAGAGATCCCATAGAAGATAATCTTTATAGCCATAAGAACTTAATCTTTGATAGAAATGAAAACGATCTCTTTCTAAATGAATTCAAAACTAATTTGCTTCCTTTATCTAGTATAGAGAACATAGATGAACTCTACCATACTTTTACTACAACCCTCTCGTATTGTATTAACAAGTTCTCAATTGAAGTTTCAAGTAATAAAGGAAATAGGAAAACCAACCCATGGTATGACAAAGATTGTAAAGGTGTGAAGAGAGCAATTAAGGAAGTTGTTGATGAATCTCTTAAAATTCGAAAAATAAAAATATACAAAGCCCTAACTAATTGGAAAATAAGGCAATATATTCGTAAAAGACAAGAGAATCTCTTACACCTCTCTAAGGTAGCTCCTAAAAAATTTTGGAGGCAGATTCTAACTAGGAATACTAAAGATAATAATAAAATTGCTTTACAAGACTGGAATTCCTATTTTAAAAAGCTTTATGAATCCCCAAATGTCATGGATAACTTTGAAACACTACTGACAATGAGAGAAGTTTTCTCATTAGAAGACATTGATTTTGGGGTTAAGCGCCTCGAAAATGGGAAAGCTAAGGACATTGAAGGTTACCAGGCGGAAATATTAAAAATTGGAGGTCCTGTCCTCATCCCCCTGGTGAGTTCCAGTATTGGAGCAATAATGTTGCAACTCCTAGGGCTCCCTTCTTTACTTTTATCAACTCGGTAGTTCATAACAAACTTGGAAGCGACGGTGTTGTATGCATAAGTACTAGCTTTTACTGCAGGCTATCACTTGATCCATTGGCACAAGTTCGCTAGGAGCTTAAGCCAACTTCTATGAGTTCTCAGAAGAAGCTTTTAGCTGTGATGGAAGAAAGCTAACTCAAAAGAGGCTATTCTGCTTGCAGAAAGAAGATGAAATCTAAAAGGAAATGTAAACCCTAGCAAACCCTAGTTTTACCCACTAACCCTACTTTTGCCAGAAACAGAGTTAAAACTACTGAAATGGATGCCATGGACTACTGTCAAGGTAAAATACAATTACTCAAGCTACTTCTGAAGGAAAATGTGGAAGAACCATCTTTTTTTACTTTTGAGCAATTTTATGTAGAATTATTATGTTTGTGTTTTAACTATTTGAGATTGTGTAGAGATTTGATGGTGAAGAGAGATGGAGTTGGTTGTTGCAAATGATGAGGAAGGTGTGGAGAGGACCTAAGAAGTCCCTAGCACCCTTCTGGAGAATTCCATTGCGATCAGACTTCGAAAAATCACTCACATGAACTTTTATAGGAAGTCTGCAGGGGATCTACAGGAAATTCTATAGGAAGTTCTACAGGAGCAGGTGGAAAGTGATTTTTGAAGGGTTGGAGCAGGAAAAATGGTGCGAAAAGGAAAATGAAGGTTAGATGAGTGTGTTAGAGGGTCTAGGGCTCTGTCAGTGAAGATCAAACATCAAGGAGATGGTTGGATTGGTTCAAAGGATAAGAAAGCAATTTTGCACAAAAACGTAGAAATTAGGGTTGTTTGGGAAAGTGTGGCAAATGAGTGGATAAAACCTTGAGAAATGGATTGGAGCAGGTTGGGTGATGAAAGGATGATAAGATGGGATGGTATTCAAGTGAGCTGCACACCTTCTTCTGAAAACTGATTCAAAAAGAATTAAAAAAACATAGTTTTACCTATTTTAACCTAATTCTGCCCTAAAAACCAAAAAGTGTTGAACATAATTTTATGGACAGGAAATGATGCAAGAAAGCCATGGAAATTAAATAAGAACAGATCTAATCATGTAAATACAACTGACATTAATTTCTCCAACTCAAAATCTCTCACTCGCAATTGCATTGGAAAACAAAAACAGTGTTTTGGTGGTAGCAAGAGTGCCTTGGTCTCAATTCATGGTCCCACAGAGAGAGAAAGGAGATCAAGGCCTGCTTGGTGGCATTTTTGTGAACCTTCTTCTATTATTGCAGCAAACTACCTAATCAATCTTGAAACTAGAAAAACTATTCTAATCATCAAAAACAACCTAAGTAACAAAGCAAGATTTAATCTAAACAACAGAAATTATTTCGTGAATGCAAGAAAAACACATAAATACAAGAAGGAGGTACTGGGCACTTGGGTTGGGCCCAACCCCAAGAGCTATAACCCCCTTAGAAAGATCAGTGCTGGTTCAAGGCTGAATTCATCTTCATTGATCAAAAAATAATAGTCACATCACAAAACTGTCTACAGAAAGAGCTCGAAAATGAGCTGAATGCAAAGCTACACTAAAGTGCAAAAATAGATTGTTTAATAGATAACCTATTGAGGCTTGAGGCCTTCTTATTTATACAAGTTGAGGACTCCCAACAGTCCTCCTAAACTTTAGGAACTCGGCTGTCAAAACTTGCAGATAACAATAACTTCACTAGACCTGCTCGGCTGCCCTTGTGATTATCGATGTGGTGGCCTTTGAACTCTGAGCTACTGGTGAAGAACTCGAGGAAGGGGTCATCAATGTAGGAGACACCCTTCCTATAAGTCCTCATCTTGGTTTCTTCGAGTTTTGGCTATCAACCTGCTCATAAATGCCTAGTCTTGGTCCAAAAATGTCCAAAAATATGCAATTAACACTCATTAGAATTTGTGCTAAAGTGATTATCCCCATTCATTCAATTAACATAAATATACTCAAAAACATGCAGAAAACTATGAAGAATGGTGGATTAAATGGAAACAATAGGCAAAATGAGCCCATATAGTTACCCATTTCTGGGGTTCATCATCAGCCCCCTGCTGAATGGGTTGCTCATCCTCTGAGCAACTAATCTAGTTCTTCATCCTTGATGGCCTTAACAACTTCCCTGACATCCCATGCTTCTGAGGTGATGTCTTCTTCTCTGTCATGAAAACATGCCTTTCTGTCCACTTCCTACCATTGCTTTTGTTCTTCTTCTTCCTCAACCACTTGCAGTAGTCCTAAGAGTAGTGGAGGACTAAACTTGAGGCCAATCCAGTTGGCTTTCAAGTTTTGCATTGATTGTTTGTATAGGGGCACTCTTTCCAAAGCCTCCCTCATGGGGAGTGATACTCCTTGATCTTTAAGCTGCACGATAGTGTATTCCATCTCCTCATACAAGCATGAAGGCAATCATCACTAAATAATCTTTCCATATCTTCAAAATGGGCGATATCTTGCACTTGTCTTTCGACATAATCCGGGGGAACTTGAGGGTTGTTGGCAAAGTGTTGATGAACATATATGACAGCTGAGGGGTCTTCTGGTTCTGCCCTGATTAGCAAGGGCTCATTCAGTTCTTTGGTCATGATCTGTTGAACTTCCACTACTCTTTTTTCCTCATGGCTCATCCAGGAAGGCATAGCCATGAGTTGTACATCTCCTAATGCAACATGGGGGTGCCAAAAGTTCATATCAGGGAGTGCCATATTATGTAAGTAAAACTCTGCTAATTTGAACTTGTCCTCAACTGAATTAGTAGCACACAGATGCATAAACTGACCATAATTTTGGAAAGGGATTGTGCCCCTTTGGGCCAATGTTTTGATTTTGAACTGGAGCCATTGGTCTTTAAGATACAATGCATAAGATCTGGCTAGTTGTCTACATTGCAAGGCTTCCATTGCCCAGCTGGCCATGCAAGCCATTTGGGCTTCTCTCTCCTACAACTGTTGTTTCAGCATCAGTATTTCAGCTGCTGCTTGAGACTCCCTCTCTTGCTGCTACTTTATCATCATCTCAACATTAGGTTGTGTCTCTTCCCTTAGCGGCTGTTCCTTTGTTTTTTCCCTGTCCTGCTAGGGGACCTTCCTGTAGTTGCTTCTCTTCAGAAATCTGTGTTATGTCTACCCTTTGTGTTTCCTATTGGTGTACCTGCTTTTTCAGCAATGCATTTTCCTCCTGTAGCTGGGCTCTTTAATGCTTTCAGTGTGTCTCACCATTGCCAACTCCGTTCTTAATTCTTTTAGTTGTTCTTCCATGTGGCCTATATCTGTAACTCCCTTGGATTTAGCAATTTTCATCCAAGTGTGTGTTCTAATTCTTTCTTGTTCTAATTCAAAGAAGAGGGGTATAACGAATTTATGTGGAATGATCTTCCCACCATCTGACAAGTTGTAATATGAGCCCAAATTAGGCTGAGGGCTTGGTTCAGGTATCTCCTCGGTCTTGTCTTCTTCTTGTGACTGTTTCACTGCCTCCTCTTCCGATTTTTTAGTGTCCTTTAGCTTGGACAATGTTTCCTATAGAGAGTTCTTATCTTCCTGCAGAACTGTGTTGGTGTCCATCAGTCTGATTCTTTCCTTCTAAGTGGAAGTTTTGGGACTTGCTTTCTCATAAGTGATAGATGTTTTGGAGGGGGATTCCTCCTTTTTCTCAGTAGGGGCATCCTCAATTATTATAGGTTCTTTTGATGGTGGTTGGGGCTTTCCCACCTTTATCCTGGTGCTCCTTTTGGCCTTGAAATACAAGGTTTCTTCTCTTTTCATTTTCCCTTTTTGTTTTGCTAGCATGCTTAATGTAGCCAACACAGCTGCTGCTTCTTTTGCCAAGGCTTCAGGGGATGTTTCTTCCTACTGCTACTACGCTTCATCATCTGTTGTCTTTTCCGTACCTACTGTTTATGCTATTTTTGGCAATGGATTCTCTTTTTCTTGCCAGGTTCCTACCTTGCTTGTGGTAGTCCTCTATTAGACTTTCTTAGGCTTTTTCTTCTCACTTTCTGTTCTTTTCCTTTTCTCTGTCTTTGGGGTGGTCTTCTTTTCTACTATGGGTTTGTCAAGTTTCTCTTCTACTTCCTGTTTATCCTCTGTTTCTTACTCTTCCTTTGTTTGAATATGTGGTGTCTCCTCATGCACTTCTTCCTCAATTTCCTCTTCCTCTTCCTCCTCCTTACTTCCAGATGGGCTGATATCCTCAGTCAAAGTTTTGATGTCATCATCTCTGGACATATTTCTGAAAATGTCCCAAGCTATGGGAATGGTATATGTATGTAAGGAATCTTCTACTAATAGTTTGATGAGCCCATCGTGGGCCAGCTGGTCTGAGACTCCTACATTTAGCTTGGTACTACATTGTATTAAAGACTGGAGGAGGAAATATGGGAGACTTAGCTTTTTAACTCGAAGCAGGTCCATCCCACACTTCAATTCATGTAGTAATCTGAAGTGATAACAATAAATTATGTTGAACGTTTCTTCACAACTGATATATTTCATTATTTGGTAGTTGACTTCATTCCATAGAGGAGGTAAGCTTGTCCTTCTAACCCCATTTTTATCCTCTACAGGATCCTCCCCAAGTTGAAAAAATGTCTTCTTGGCCACCTATCCCAATGCTTTTTCCTCCTTGCTCCAAGGGATCCCAGGTGGAAGGCTTGCGATTCGACTGATAAAATCAAGGGTGAGTTCTAGGGACAGACCCTTAAAACTGACTGTGGCATGTGTTTTCGAATGGGGTCTTAAGGCCATCAGAAATTATTCAGTTACCTCATCATCATATCCATGTATTCTTTCAAATAAAATCGTCCAAATTTGCCCTGGGGAAGAGGGCGACCATGTCAGAGTGCTCATGTAGTTGGTTGGAGTTCAAAGGATCCTTCCTCATAAACACTCATGGCATGGTGCTGAGTGGTTTCTGACGTGCTTAAGTGAGGAGAAAAGCAACACTTTAAAAAATCAGAGACAGAGGGATAGCTGGTGTCGAGTAGTAAAAAGGGTATTTTTCAACTCTATTTACCCTACATTAATTGTCAATCTAGGAACGATTTGTTATCTCAAAGAGTGTACTCAGTTTGAGGTGGTCATTTGTCAGAGTAATGCTAGTAGCATAGTGCTCTCAATACAAGAGTAAACGGATGCTTGGAATCAAATCTACTTGCAAAAAGAAACCTAGGATTCAAATCATGCGTTCAGAAAAGCTACAACAATTTATTAGTCAAGGGTACAGTAACGGTAACTCTTCCCTCTATAAACTGATGTAATTAAGAAGGCACTCAAAGGAAGGATCATCAAACTGGGAACTAGACAGTGTATGTTGATGTTCACTATAGTCTTAGACCTTCTGCACACCAAAGCAATGATGATCCTCAAATGACAAGAAACGGAACAATCATTATCTCTATAAATAGGATTGAATAACAAAACCTTAACCTACGGAAATGAATGCAGCAATAATTATAATCTATAGGAATTAAATAACAGCCTTTGAATTGAACAGCAAATAGAAATGGAACAACGGACTATCAGAAACAAAGTATAGAACAACAACTTAAATCTAAATGTACAACAACCCATGTTAAACACGTGACACACTTAACATTAAAAGGAACAGTAATCTAAGCTTCGATACAATACGTATGAATCACAGCTATAAAGTAATAGCAATTATAATAGAACAACAATCCCAAATGAACAATACACACAATTTAAGAATAAATCATACAACAGTACCGAATTAGGAACATACAACACAGTTAATCTGTAATCGAATGGCAATCTATAAGGAACAACAATATTATATCAATTGTCAAAAGGATGAACAATGAGATACAAAGTTAGAATGATAACATAGCATTCCTGTTGCAGATAACAATAGTATTTAGTCTAGTATATATAATAGAGCTGATATGTAAAACAGTAAAGCGAATCAGATTACTGAACAGAGTAAATGAAAGAAATCAAACCACACATGAATCAGAAATATGATATAGGAGCAAGTGATCCACTAGGGCTGGGCCCTTAGCCTCTAGCGACTCACTGCTTAAGGCTACTCCAGAACAAATGATAGAAAAACAACCAGGTTTTTATATTAAAACATTAAAAACAGTTACAATGAATCGCTCTTCAAAGAGAGTCAATGATCAAAGTTCAAGTACCAAGGAAAGTTTCATAAAAATAACAATAGTTTTCTCTCCTCTCCCAAGCTAACAATGCTACCCCTTCTTATAATAGCCAAGTGAAGATGTCAACAATGCAGAGGATTGTTAATATAGAGATCCCTTAGGACCAAAGGATCCTGAGGGATTTGCCAAGCTGTTAATTTGCAGTTATCCTCTTGTTCTTTTGCACCGATTGGAGATCTCCTTTTCCTTTTTCTGGCTATTACGCTCCAATTTAGATTGCCTTGTTTGAACGTGATTCCCTGCCAGACGGACAATAGTTAACTTGGTCTCGTTCTTTCCTTTGGGATGACAGTATTCCTTTTTCTCCTCTTTCTGCATAGAAAAACGGTAATTATTAGTTATTTCACATTACATATAAATCTTCTAGATTTTATCATATTCTTTTGTCATATGCCTATCTCATGATGCAAAAAGTTGTGAGTTTTGAAGAAAGGATAACAAAGTAAATGAAAATAACATATCTTCTCCAGTGCCTAACACATCCCCCTGCTTACCCTTTTTCATGGCCTCATGAAAACATTGTAGTTGACATGCAAGGTAGTGAGGGAGTAGGCTGGAGACGCGATCTCATGGGGAGGTCTACAACCATGATGCCTTGCTAGGTGCTCAAAAAGATGTCCTGCCTAGCCCTCAGGCATTTCGTATAAGGCTCGGTATCCTAGTGCGGGATGCCAAATGACTGGACTTTGGAACCTACAACCTAACCAAGATGGCCCTTCCCTCAAAATAAGATCACCATAGAGGCCCAAGTGATCAGTAGCTAACTTAAAGTTCTCATAATTAAACGGTTCCCTGTGTTGGGTATTCATATTAGAAGTCTGATATCGAAATTTAGCAGCTGCAATGGCAAGGTCTTTGATGCTAAAAAAGTATTATATCCCTTGCGGATTGATTGCTGTATGAATGGGTCCTAATGCTTCAATCACGCCCGGAGTCCTCATGAGGTTTCTATGTTTATTCCATAACTGCAATGGATCTCTAAGCTTAGCTCTTACCCATAAGTCTAATCTGTTTTCTTGTCTTTGGAAGGCATTATAGGCTTTAAGCCATTTTATTTGATTAACTCCAAATGAAATAAATTCCTGCAATTGAATATCCCCAATGAAAGGGATGGGATTTTGCTCTATTTCTTGATCTAACACAAGGTTGTGCAAATAGAACTCGCATAATAATCTTTGAACCTTTACCCCATAGTGTTTACAACAATTTATGAAATCATCAATAGTGTTTATTTCTATAGGGGCTCCTGCTTTGAAAACCTTAATTTTCAATTGCAAATATCTTTCCATTAAAAACAAAGCATAAGTCTTAGTAGGCACTCTACATGCTAGGACGTCAATGTACAAAGAGCATAAGGTATCCATTTGTTTGATAACTACATCTAGCCTATGAGTTACCTTTGTGACTCTTTCTTCTTCCTTTCGCCATCCTTCAAAAGCCTGACTTTCGGATAAATTGACATCCCTTAGCTGTTGTTGTAATTCTTAATACTTTTCTTGAGACACAGTTTGTTCTGTAAGTATTTCTATTGCTTGCTGGGCTTGCATCAAACCCTTTCATAGGGTTACTTCCCTCTGGTCACTATCCAACATAGTAGTTGTAGGTGGGAGGTTCACTTGAATCTTCTTATTGCGTTGTTCTGTAGTTATGGTTCGAATTTCCTCAGAGGACTCTACCTCTGTCTGAATTTCTCTGTCAGAGGCCATTATGTCATCTGTTTGAATTTCGACATGGGTAACAACCGAATGCTGTTCCTTTTGACTTTGAACGGCAGGCTGGACCTGAGTCCTCTTGACCTTTTTCCTGAGGGGTTTCACTGGAGTGGTTGCATGCCTTACCACCGAGGTCCTTTTTGCTCTCTTCCCCATCTTTAGAATCCTAATTTGTTGTCGAAGTCGCGTAATTACAGTAAGCCGTATTTTTTATTCCTTTCGTAATCTTTTGATTCTTCCATTTTATTGGAAGGAATAGCCTTTCGCGCACTTGGGCCTGGAATTTCTCCTTGACCAATTTCTTGATTCTTCTCTTGGGGTGCTTCATCATTATTCTACCGATCGGGCTGTTTGGGGGTAGAAACCCTACTTGCTCTACAATCCCCTAGGTAACTTATACTTCCCCCCTCTCTTCTTCATAAAATTCTTCCAGTGTATTCTGACTTGGAACAAATTGTTCCTCTTCTTCATCTTCATCATTTTTCTCTTCATATGCACTCTCATCATGGCTGGAGTGATTCTCTTCTTCTTCTTCTTCGTCGCATAACTCTTCGGATGCACTCTAATCATGAATAGAGTGCTCCTGTGGCTCTTCTTCAGTGTGGAGGTTTAGTGGGTTGAGAGGTTGAGTATATTCTCCCATGTTGGCCAAAATCTGGACCAATTCATCCTCTCACAGTGGATTTTGCAATGGGCTTTCCTCACACTGCTTTGTTTCTTCTTCAGCCTGACTAGATTGTTTGATCTCTCCCTCTGCTTCACCCTCATCGTTCAATTCTCTTCCATTTTCTCCTCCTTCCAATTGCATGGGTTGCTCATCCCCTGAATCAACTATTTCCACTGGTTGACTAGTGTTCCCTTGGGAATTTTCTAGCCTCCCTCTGATCCATGCCAATCTGATGGATTTCCTCCATTTCAATGGTCTATTCGATGTACTTGTAGTATGCTTTCCTTTGGGGGGATTTTGGCTCTTGAGGTTCTTCAACTTTGTTATGGATGATTTTTGCAACACTTCCCTTATCTGGGCTGCTTAATGGTGGAAATATCCCAAGAGGAGATCTTGATTCTTTAGTTTCCCTAGTTTCTCCTCTCCCTTCACAAAGGTTGCTAAGGCTCCCTTCTTGCAATGATTTTGGGCTAGAATTCTCAATTTCTTGAAAACCTTGCTCTTCGGTGTGACTATGCACCTCAGCAAAGGCTACAGATGGTGATCCTGTGGCTTGAAGGGAACTAGTAGATTGTCTAGAAGTCACTTTTCTAGGCCCTATTGAAGGCTGCGATTCTGCTTTCTTAAGGATTTCATCTATAAAGGTTGATCGGCCAAGGGTCACCAGCCCGTTAGCTTTATCAGGCTTGGGTGGAGGTTTAGGATTCTTTTCTGGCTTTTTCTGCTTAGTCATGCACATAAATAAACTGCTAATTTCTACCCAAAGGAAACAACAACAAATCTACAGGAAAGAAGGTAGGGGAGCAGAGCTATTACATGCTCCACATGTAGGTTCTTACCTTTTGTTTTTAAAACCCAATTCTCTCCTATCGGGTTCTTACACTACTCTAGAAAAGAAACAAATGGTTACACTCTTCCTCGGCAATGGTGCCAAAATGTCGAGCAGTAAAAAGGGTATTTTTCAACTCTATTTACCCTACATTAATTGTCAATCCAGGAACGATTTGTTATCTCAAAGAGTGTACTCAGTTTGAGGTGGTCATTTGTCAGAGTAATGCTAGTAGCATAGTGCTCTCAATACAAGAGTAAATGGATGCTTGGAATGAAATCTACTTGCAAAAAGAAACCTAGGATTCAAATCATGTGTTCAGAAAAGCTACAATAATTTATTAGTCAAGGGTACAGTAACGGTAACTCTTCCCTCTATAAAATGATGCAATTAAGAAGGCACTCAAAGGAAGGATCATCAAACTGGGAACTAGACAGTGTATGTTGATGTTCACTATAGTCTTAGACCTTCTGCACACCAAAGAAATGATGATCCTCAAATGACAAGAAATGGAACAATCACTATCTCTATAAATAGGATTGAATAAAAAAACCTTAACCTACGGAAATGAATGCAACAATAATTATAATCTATAGGAATTAAATAACAGCCTTTGAATTGAACAGCAAATAGAAATGGAACAATGGACTATCGGAAATAAAGTATAGAATAGCAGCTTAAATCTAAATGTACAACAACCCAAGTTAAACACGTGACACACTTAACATTAAAAGGAACAATAATCTAAGCTTCGATACAATACACATGAATCACAGCTATAAAGTAACAACAATTGTAATGTAACAGCAATCCCGAGTGAACAAAAGTCACAATTTAAGAATAAATCATACAGTAGTACCGATTTAGGAACATACAATGCAGTTAATCTGTAATCGAATGGCAATCTATAAGGAACAACAATGTTATATCAATTGTCAAAAGGAACAACAATGCGATATAAAGTTAGAATGATAACATAGCATTCCTGTTGCAGATAACAATAGTATTTAGTCCAGTTATATATAATAGAGCTAATAGGTAAAACAATAAAGTGCATTAGATTATTGAACAGAGTAAATGAAAGAAATCAAACCACACATGAATCAGAAATATGATACAGGAGAAAGTGATCCACCAGGGCCGGGCCCTTAGCCTCCAGGGACTCACTGCTTAAGGCTACTCTAGAATCAATGATAGAATAGCAACCATGTTTTTATATTAAAACGTTAAACAGAGTTACAATGAATCGCTCTTCAAAGAGAGTCGATGATCAAAGTTCAAGTACCAAGGAAAATTTCGTAAATAACAATAGTTTTCTCTCCTCTCCCAAGCTAACAACGCTACCCATTATTATAACGACCAAGCAACGATATCAATAATGCAAAGGATTGTTAAGATAGCAATCACTGAAGATCAAAGGATCCTGAGGGATTCGCCACGCTATGAATTTGCAGTTATCCTCTTGTTATTTTGCACTGATTGGAGATCTCCTTTTCCTTTTTTCTGGTTGTTATGCTCCAATTTGGATTGCCTTGTTTGAACGCGGTTCCTTGCTAGAGGGACAACAGTTATCTTGGTCTCATTCTTTCCTTTGGGATGACAGTCTTCCATTTTCTCCTCTTTCTGCATAGAAAAAGGGTAATTATTAGTTATTTCACATTACATATAAATCTTCTATATTTTATCATATTCTTTTGTCATATGCCTAGCTCATGATGTAAAATGGTTGTGAGTTTTCAAGAAAGGATAACAAAGTAAATGAAAATAACATACCTTCTCCAGTGCCCAACAGCTGGGTTTTGTTTTCTTCTCTAAACTGTAGGAGGAATTTCAATGTGCTCCTTCCCACAACACCAAATTGCAATATTTCCCTTATTTCAAACTGCTCTTACCCCAAATTTGATTTCTCCTTGTGGAGAGAAAATATATTTTTTGACAGAACAGAGGATAAATAACACAGGGTTTTTTCCTAGAGAATAGACAGATATGCAATTTCAAATTTTTTTCACACAGATTCTGGTTTCTATGATTGCAAGTGTTTTCTTTATAGCAGAGTATTAAAAAAAGAAGAAGACAGACTTCAAATACAGAGAAGAAAACAGAGAACTATGTAGAACTCAGGGAAAATATGCAGGCAGACTTTTAAACTTCATTCTCCTTTCTTTCAATCCAATTCTGTGTTTTTAATCCACTACCTTATACAAATAAGTCCTATGCAGGGAGGTTTCCCAAGCCTACCTCATTTTAAGGTCAAATTCTGGTAAAAATACCGGGTTTTCCTTCTACTGGTTGTTCTCTGCCTTTCTTGTAGAAGTTTTCTTCTAGAAATTCTCCGGTTCCTGTAGAATGTAGCAGGGCTCCTGTAGAGCCTGATAGGCAAGAGGGTTTCGAAAAAATTGATGAAGGATGACTGGTTTGCTACTCTGAAGGTGGTAGACAAACATTGCAGTCGAGAGCTTTATGACATGAAAATGAACCAAAAGGGTGGTGGAGGCTCAGAGTGCATTGTACTTAATTTTTGGCGTAACCCGCGATGAGGAGATGAGGTGGCTGGATGGGTACATTATCCCCATCTGGATCGCTGGTCCGATGCCAGTGCCATTATGGTTCCTCATGCCGCCTGACTGCCATCACCTCCCTTACTCCCGTTATCCACCGCCACCACTACCAGTTTCAAATGCCTTCTTTGCAAGTTGACATGCCGCACATGTTGACTACGTATCTAATCAGTAGTTTGAATATGAACATGGCTCAACTGAATTTTGTGACAGGGTGTGAACTGAACGAGAGTGGCCAGTTAGCTGGCCACCGATTCCACGTAATTGACCATTCCCACAGTTCATGCAGTTTTGAAATATTATTCATGTAATCGAGGAATAGGTTTAGGCACTTACCTGCTCAGTCGCTGGTGTGTTATGCATATTTCAGATTTTGGCACTTCATTTCCTCATTGTTGTTGCTGCTTGCACTCTGCATGCTCGACCATGGGTTTTCCCGATGATCTCCCATTCAAACATTGCTCTTCATGCATCCTACTGCGCTGACCCTATCTTTGAAGTATGTTTTCCAAAGGGATTAGCTGCTACAGGAATCCTGTAGGATTTCCTGTAGTTGCTTCTCCTCTTGAAATTCAAGCTAATAGGTGAGCAGGGCTAAAACTGCTGAAGAAGGTCTTGATTGAGAAGAAATCACAGCTAGAGGGTATCAGGTAGGGATGAGTGGAACTGCTGCTGCCTTGATTTGTCATTTTTTCTTTTTGCTGTGTGTTTGTAGGATGACAGAAATAGAATATCTGTATGTCACTGTGCAAGGACAAAAACAAGTGGACATTTAGGTGTATAGGGATGGAATGGTGAAATGGGAATATGGATGGTGGTAAAGAGGTTCACAGGGCTAGTAGACGAATTTCCAACCCTCGTGTTCTGTTTTAAAATGGATTTTGGCCTTCTCATAATTTCTACAAGATCCTCCTATAGAAAACATAGAGTTTCCTATAGGATGCGGAATTCCAGGACAAATAAGACCAAAACTTGGGAAAGGATAGCAGTGATGGGGTGATGGACTGTGAAGGGTGCATGCATCCTTTCATGTCTTTTCCTCTTGTGAAACCCTCCTACAATGACCTTCTTGCAACTTGCAATTTATTCAAAAGAAGTTAAGTTTTTTCTTTTTCTTTCCTTTATTTTTTCTTTATTTTTTCTTTTTTTTTTTTAGACAGATGGGGCGCCTCTAGGAGGTTTTCACCCTCACTGCCTGCCCTGGGCACCAGCAAGAGGTTTTCACCTAGGGATCTTTTATTCCATTTTCATTTTTCTCTATTTTTCTCTTCTTTTTTTTTTTTTTTTTTTTTTTCTCAAGGTGTGGGTGGAGTGGAGACAGGGACCTGCTCCACTACCAGCACTGGTTTACCTAGAGTTTCAATGGACTCCTACTTAGAAAGGGGCTTCATGTAGATTTTCAATCGATGCCCATTGACGAGCATGGGGATGACTTCTTCATCAATGGTCCAGATAAGGACTGAACCATTCTCATTTCACTTTTCTACTGTTGATGGTCCCAGCCATCTGGTTCTCAGCTTGCCCTTGAAATCTTTGCACCTTGAATCATACATCAATGCCCAATCTCTTGGCTGAAATTATTTCTCTCTAAGGTATCGGTCATGCCATATTTTTCTTTGAAGCTGGACTACCTCTAAGTGGAGAAGAGCCTGCATTCTCTATTCATTTAATCCATTTAGCTGAAGCAATCTTTCTTTTTGTGCATGGATGAGTTCTAGGTCCAGCTGAGCTACTAGCCTTAATGTGTTATATTCAAATTCTATGGACAACAAAGCCTTCTTCCCATAGACCAGCTCATAGGGTGTGAAACTTGTGGTAGTTTTCCAAGTAGTGTCATAGGCTCAAGTGGCCTCAACCAATCGATCTGCCCAATCTTTTCTGCTGCTGCTCACTACATTAGTGAAAATCTCTTCCAAAGCTATGTTAGTGACTTCCATCTGTCCATTTTCTTGGGGGTGATAAGGGTGGAAGTTCTGTGCTTAATCTTGTGGTGTGTGAGTAGGTCTTCAACTAAATTGGAGGTAAACTGGCTCCCTTGATATTTCCCTTAAAAACTCAGCTACTTTTTCCTTTGTTGCTGCTTTAATTGCCTTTGTTTCTACCCACATGGTCACGTAGTTCGTGCACATAATGATGTAAGACTTCTATTTTGAGGGAGGGTTGATAGGACCCACAAAGTCCATGCCCCACTTCTCAAATGGCTCGAAAGTCACTTGAGGTTGCAGGGGCATCTCGTACCTTGGAGTCAGTTTCCCCATCCTTTGACATTGATCACATTGGCTGATGTATCTCGTGACATCTTGATGGAGAGTGGGCCAATAGTAACTTGCCTGCAAAATCTTGAAAGTAGTCCTCTTTGCTACAAAGTGGCCCCCACAAGGTCCTTCATGACAGGTTAAGAGGATGTCAAAGACTTCCTCCTCCCTGACACATCACCTCAAAATTTGATCTGGGCCAAGTTTGAATAGGTTGCCT
>APFE030325912.1:32084-56152 GCA_000404065.3 Pinus taeda
GGTCAGCAGATTTTGGAGAAAAGGGATAATGAACATCAAGGAAACCAGATGAGGCTATCAGAGCCATTCAAATATTGACAAGTGTCCATCCTTTATAAAGGTAAAAGATTTTGTCTTAAGCTAGAACTTTAATAAAGGTACTTTATTACCGGTGGTTAGGGTTTGGCTGAAGATGCACACGAAGATGTTGGCTTGTACACTTGTCCAATCAACAAGGCTTCCAGCATACCTAGAAAGATGGTGATGCTCATCAAATTTTGAAATATTAAACAGCTGGGAACACATGCCTTAACTTTCGAAGGATGATGGGGAACGAAGACCGCGAAAACAGGGGATTATTATTATGATAAATGAACTATCAGCACGTTCAACATCCAAGGCTAATTTGGTTTCATACATCCTTATCTCAGCAATCACGGCCATAACTAAAGGAGACAACTGTTGAAGACCTAGAAAGGAATCAGGATACGAGGAGAACAAATTAGAGTTTAAGTTTGATTAGAACTCTTTTGTAGTTACAGTTCAATGCTTAGTAGATTTAATGAGTCTGTTAAGATAGATAAGGATAGTAAATGTTAGTCATCGAGCTCCCCTCACGCTGGAGGAGGAAGCTCAAAGTAGTTAAGAATGCTTTCCTATATATAGAGGAAACTCTGATGTAATGAGGGTTGGATGTTTATGCAAAAAACAGAGTTTATATTGGCCTATGTATAAAGCTTTTTACAGTAATATAAAGACTACTTTTTCTTCCCAAGATTCATACTTTGTTATAAGGCTCAAGATGTTTGTGGTTTTGTCTTACCAAATGTAAGTTTTACAGCTCTATAGATATACAATCACTCTGAATTCACCTAGTGCTCAGACTTCCTGTGTATATTTATGAGTTGAGGTTCTTTGAAAATGTTTGTTTTACAGCTCTATAGGTATACAATCACTCTGAATTCACCTAGTGCTCAGACTTCCTGTGTGTACTTATGAGTTGAGGTTCTTTGAAAATGTTTTGAGTGTTTAAACATTACATGCCTTGGCTTCTATGAATGAGTAGTTAATAGTTTACTGAAATAGTGTTTGACTCCATGACCCCAATGGAAGAAATGTTTTGTTATATGTCCAACCATCATGTTTATTTAAGTTCTCATTACAAGAGTTAGCCCTCTTAGTGCTTAAAGATAAATCAGTAGTTATTTTGAGAGAGCCCTCTCAGGTTAGGGAGGCTAATCCTTAGACAAGATTCTGGTCTGAAATAGTTACATAGAGTCTAACTGATTAGCAGCCATCAGTACATGATTTTGTGATAACATCTTCCATGCTAATTTGGATCTAGTTGTACCCGCTAAACCCATCTAAGAAAGAGAAACACTTCTTCCCTTCCAGGCCATCTAACACTCGATCTATGAAAGGCAAAGGGAAATGGTCCTTCTTGGTGGCTTTGTTTAGTTCCCGGTAATCTACATAGATTCTCCACTTCCCATTTTTCTTTGGCACTAGCACCGAAGGAGAAACCCATTCACTTTCAGAGATGGGGTAGATGAATTCTACATCCACTAGCTTTTGCAATTCTTCTTTGACAATGTCCTTGAGGGCTGGATTCATACTCCTTTGAGGCTACATAACTGGCTTACAATCTTCCTTAATGTAAATGTGATGAGTACAGACAGAAGGGTGTACTCCCTTCATCTCCTTATAACTCCAAGCAAAAGCATCCAAGTGATTCTTCAATAAGCTACACAACTCTTTCTCCTAAGAGGTGGATAGGGCTGAGTTCATCCTCAAGGTTCTTTCTGGGCCAAATTCCACATTCTTAACTTGGAGAGAGGTTCCATCATCCACACAGAGATCAACTGAAGCATTGGCTTGGGTTTCTTCCACCAACTCTTCTAATGGCAATTCACTGGGGGGTGGATTCTAGATCAAGTTTTCAATAAGATCATCCTTGGTTTATGAACCCCCCATGGTAGTTTCTACTATACATAATGGTGCGGATTAGAATTCATCCTTGTCTTCCTCCTCCAACCATAGGGGTAAATCATGTTCTAGTAGAGGTTGGGCAAGAGGATAGAGAACTAGCTTCTTGGACATATGCCCATTCTTGATTGTCATGTTCCCAGCTCGACAACTGATGTAGGCATCTGCAGTAGCCAACCAAGGTCTTCCCAGGATGAGAGGATACCCAGTGAGCTTTGCCTTTGGTTTGAGAACCAAGAAATCAACAGGGTACTCCCAGGAATCAATAGAGACCATGACATCTTCCACAATCCCCTCGGGGGTCACGGTGGAGCAGTCTGCTAACTGCAGTACTGTCGAGGTCTTTCTTAGGGAACCCTGAAGGTTGAGCTTGAGCATAGTGTTCCTGGTCATCACATTAATGAAATCCCCTATATCAATCAAGGTATGGGGGATTATGGTGCCATTGATGTGGACATCAACTACTGGACTCCCAGGGTCTTGATTTTTCGGATAGATTACCTGCCCCAACATCCAATCGGACAGTTTTCCTATGACATTGATAGTTGGGGCATCTCTCCTTCGCCTGTCTGGGTGTTTAAAGAACTTCTCCTTGATCATGTTTTTGTATATGGGCACATCCTTTATGGCTTGGAGAAGGGGTATTTTTACACATAATTGTTTCAGTTTTCCCAGAAGTTTAGTTTCTTCTGGGGTCGGTTGTGTGGTTCCAGTTAGTCTATCAGGAAAGGGTGGAATGGCTTTTGGTTCACTTTGCTGTTTCTCTTCTTCATCCTCCTCAGGAGGAGGCTGGCTATCTGGGAGGACCTTCCCAGATCGTAGGTTGATCTCCAGAATCTCCACAGCATAGGTAGGGCATGTTGTTTCTCTAGTATATACCTATTGAGCTTGTCTGTTATTGGGGTTTGAGTTCGGTTGAGCGGGTATTTGGGGTTGTCTTGGAGGAGTTGGAGGTAATGGTTGTAGTTGAGCAGGTGGTGGAGGTGAAAGAGCAGGAGGAGAGTTATATTGGGGCCTCCACCCCTGATGAGGTGCATTCCACTGAGGTTGTGGCTGAATGTGAGAATGAAACGAATGAGTAGCAGGTTAAGTATGGTATTGATATGGATACAACCAAGGAGGGGGTGTTGACCAAGAAGGATGAGTAGGGGGACCCCAAGAAGGTATGTGAGTGGATTGATTGGGGTGGTAATAAGACTGGGAGGTCCCTTACATTCCCTGCTGGTAAGGTCTGGGTCCATGTGGCCTCCTTTGGTTCATGAAGTAGAGTGGTTTAGTGGCTCCTTCAGCCCCTTGGTACATAGCTTTAAATCTGGGTAAGGATAGATACTGATTGGTAGGATGGTATTCTTCACAGACAAAACACACTTCTATAGAGTGCAATTGACATTCGTTCCTAAGATGCTTTCTAGTGCATCTGGAACAAAATATGGCCAAAGCCCTCTCAGCTTCCTCTTGCTTCTTTTGGATTCACAAGGTATCCATTTGGATGGCAATGGTTTGTCTCATCTCACTTTTGAAATCTTCCATCTGATTTGCAATTTGTTTTTGGATAAGGGGGAACTAGCTAAAAGTTGACTTCCCCTACCTATTTTTCTGGTTACCCTAGAATGGTTTGTAAACATAGTCTTTATGTCATCATAAGGTAGCTGGTAGATGTCTCCCCCAGCCAGCAAATGGAGGGTATCTAGAAGGTCTTCAGAGACTCCTCGGAGCATAACCAGCTTTAGAGATTCGTGGTCAAGTGTGCACCTGGCCCTTTTATAACTGAGTTGAAACCTCTCTTCATAGTCTTCTAAAGATTCATCACTTCCCATGGTCATCTGAAATATTTCTTCCTTTGTTTCCTTTGACCTACAGTAATCTCGGTATTGGTTGTTAAAGGGCTTGCTGCATCTGAACCCAAGTTGTGATACTATTTCCAGGCAACCCGATGAATTAGCGTAGTGTTGCATCCTTGAGGGTAGATGGAAAGAGTTTCAACTTTTGCTCGTCTTCTGCATAGTCATAGGTATGACAAAGGACAACAAACTCAAACAAGAAGGTGTCAGGGTATTCAGTAGTAAATCCATGGAAGTGAGGTAAGGCTGAGGGACTTATGTTTTTCATCTTTGTTTCCCCATTAGTCTTTCGGATGGGAAAGGTGCCTTCTATTCTCTCCCCATTTCCTCTACCATTTCTGTTTTCAACCATGGTCTCAGGAGGAATGTTTTCTTGCTCTTCTTCTGTTATAGGATCTTCATATATCTCTGGATGTTCACCTATAGGTTCTTCTAGATCACTGCCACCAAAGAAGAGAGAACGGTGACTTAGTGATGTGTTGGGGGTGTTGGGTAGGAATTTTCCTGAATTGTCTCTATTCCTACGAGACATGAAAGAGAATCACTTTTTTGGATTTTTGCGTTTCTTTTTCTGCTTGTACTTACAAAAACTTGAAATGGATTGAACAACAAATTGCAGCTAACTAAAATAAACCTAAATTGCAGAATTGAAACGAAAGCAGGAGATATCTAATCTACTTTTGCTGAAATGAAATTGTAGAATTGAAAGGAAAGCAAGAAATGACTAATTTACGCTTGTTAAAATGAAATTGTAGAATTGAAATGAAAGCAAGAAATATCTAATCTATGCTTGTTGAAATGAAATTGCATAATTGAAATGAAATCAGGAAATGTCTAATCTACGCTTACTGAAATAAAATGAAAGCAGGAAATGTCTAATCTACTTTTGCATAAATGAAATTTCAGAATGGAAATGAAACAACTACTCTACTCTTGCTGAAATAAACTACATAGAAGAATGTGGCAGTAGAAAATAGAAGAAAAGTAGTAATCACAAATACTTTGATGCTTCACTAGCAACCGCGCCAAAAAGAAGTGGTGACCTCCAGTATTGTAGCGATAATGCTTCAACTCCTAGGGCTCCCTTCTTTACTTTTATCAACCTGGTTGTTCGTAACAAACTTGGAAGTGATGGTGCTGTATGCACAAGTACTAGCTCTTACTGTAAGCTGTCACTTGATCAGCTGGCACAAGTTCGCTAGGAGATTAAGCCAACTTCTATGAGTTCTCAGAAGAAGCTTTTAGCTGTGATGGAAGAAATCTAATGCAAAGGAGGCTATTTTTCTTGCAGAAAGAAGATCAAAACTAAAAGGAAATGCAAACCCTAACAAACCCTAGTTTTACCCGCTAACCCTACTTTTGCCAGAAAAAGAGCTGAAACTACGAAAATGGATGCCATGGACTACTGTCAAGGTAAAATACATGTACTCAAGCTACTTCTAAAGGAAAATGTGGAAGAACCATCTTTTTTTACTTTTGAGAAATTTTATGCAGAATTATTATGTTTGTGTTTCAACTATTTGTGACTATGCAGAGGATTGATGGCAAAGGAAGACAGAGTTGGCTATTGCAGATGATGAGGAAGGTGTGGAGAGGACCTAAGGAGTCCCTAGCACCCTTTTGGAGAATTCCATTGTGATCAGACTTCAAAAAATCACTCGCATGAACTTCTATAAGAAGTTTGCAGGGGACCTACACGAAATTCTACATGAAGTTCTACAGGAGTAGGCCGAAAGTGATTTTTGAAGGGTTGGAGGAGGAAAAATGGTGAGAAAAGGAAAATGAAGGTTGGATGAGGGTTTTGGAGGGCCTAGGACTCTGTCAATGAAGATCAAACATGAAGGAGATGGTTGTATTGGTTCAAAGGATAAGAAAGCAATTTTGCACAAAAACGTAGAAATTAGGGTTGTTCAGGAAAGTGTGCTGAATGAGTGGAGGAAAAATTGAGAAATGGATTAGTTCAGGTTGGGTGATGAAAGGATGATAAGCTAGGATGGTATTCAAGTGAGCTACACACCTGCTTCTAAAAACCGATTCAAGGAGAATTAAAAAAAATAGAGTTTTACCTGTTTTAACCTAATTCTGCCCTAAAAACCAGAAAAATGCTGAACATAATTTTATGGATAGGAAATGTTGCAAGAAATCCATAGAAATTGAAGAAGAATATATCTAATCATGTAAGTACAACTAACATTAATTTCTCCAACTCAAAATCTCTCACTAGGAATTGCATTAGAAAGCAAAAATAGTGTTTTGGTGGCAGCAAGAGTGCCTTGGTTTCAATTCATGGTCCCACAGAGGGAGAAAGGAGATCAGTGCCTGATTGGTGGCCTTTCTGTGAATCTTATTCTATTATTGCAGCAAACTACCAAATCAATCTTGAAACTAGAGCAACTATTTTAGTCATCAAAAACAACCTAAGTAACAAAGAAAGATTTAATCTAAACAACATAAATTATTTCATGAATGCAAGAAAAACACATATAAATACAAGTAGGAGGTACTGGCCACTTGGGTTGGGCCCAACCCCAAGATCTACAGCCCCCTTAGAAAGATCAGTGATGGTTCGAGGCTAAATTCATCTTCATTGATCAAAAGATAATAGTCACATCACAAAATTGTCTATAGAAAGAGCTCGAAAATGAGCTGAATGTAGAGCTGCACTAAAGTGCGAAAATAGATTTTTCAATAGCTAACCTACTGAGGCTTTAGGCCTTCTTATTTATATAAGTTGAGGACTCCCAATAGTCCTCCTAAACTTTAGGAACTCAGCTGCCAAAACTTGCAAATAACAGCAACTTCACTAGACTTGCTCAGCTGCCCTCGTGATTATCGATGTGGTGGCCTTTGAACTTCGAGCTGCTAGTGGGGAACTCGAGGAAGGGGTCATCAATGTAGGATACACCCTTCCTATAAGTCCTCAGCTTGGTTTCATCGAGTTTTGGCTGTCAATCTACTCATAAGTGCCTGGTTTTGGTCCAAAAATGTCCAAAAATCTGCAATAAACACTCATTAGACTTTCTGGTAAAGCGACTATCCACATTCACTCAATTAACATAAATATACTAAAAAACATGCACAAAACTATGGAGAATGGTGGATTAAATGGAAACATTAAGCAAAATGAGCCCGTATAGTTACCCATTTCTGGGGCTCATCACACGCACATCCACAGGCTTTTTAATCAAACAGTCAAGCAAGGGTTGTGTAAACCTTGGACTCACAGCCTACTTATCACTATTTTTAAAAGGGGGGATACAAATAGCCCCTCTAATTATCATACAATTATGATCAGCCCTCTCTTAGCCAAGTTATATCGTAATATTTTGGAAAAGAAGTTGAGCATATGACTTGAAAGTGAAGGTAAGTGGGCTAAAGGCCAAGAGGGTTTTAGAAGGCATCACTCAACAACGGACCACCTCATTATTCTTAGGATCATTATGGTGGAATGCTGAAATGGTAAATCCAATATCTTTTGTTGCTTTGTGGACTTTAGAAAGGATTTTGATACGGTTCCTACAAACAACCTATGGAATATATTAGAAGAGCTAAAGGTTCTTTTCAAGTCGAGATATTTCGCTATAAGGTTATATGAGAATGTAATTGCCAAGTTAAAAAGCAATGAGGGGTGGTCGAAACATATTAAGTGTAATATTGGAGTTAAACAAGTTTTCCCCCCTATTTGGCACTTACATCGATAAGCTAAAAGGTTGTTAAGAGGAAGCAAGATGTGCTGGGACAATCTTAGCTGGGATAGTCATCATCCTTCTTCTCTATGTTGATGATATTGTTCTTCTGGCAAGGTTCCCATCGGATCTTGATAAGAAAATTAGACTTCTTAAGGATTTCTACTCTACCATGGGTATGACTATTAACAATGACAAAACAGAAGTTTTGACTATCAAATCCAAGAAGGACACTTATGCTAATTTTATGTACGACAATAATAACTTGGAGGATGTATCTTGATATTCATCAAAAGCTCAAATGGAACTATAGCATTGAGAAAAGGATTAATGGGGGGTGGAAAGCTTATTTCGGTCTTGAAAATAATTGTAAAATGACAAACCTCGTAATGTGGAATAGAAAAAAGTTCCTGTTTGAAACCTTAGTTGCTCCTGTTCTCTTATATGGATGTGAGGTTTGGGGTTGTATCATCTCTAGAAAATCCAGGAGAAATATTGAGAAAATCCAGAAGCGTTTTATAACGTATAACCTCAAAATTAAAAGCAATACACCCTATCCTATTCTCCTTGTAAAAGTGGGTCTTTCCCATATCAAGAGCCTAGCTATGACTAGGCTTATGTTGTACAACCACAAACTCAATAACATAGGAGACCATAGACTTCTGAAGCTAGCTTTAAATTCTAGCCAAAACTACTTAAGGCTCAAACGAGGTTGGTATAAAGACACCAGGGCCTGGTTAAACCATTACGAGATCAATGAGAATATTGCATTGCAAAACATTAATAACATTAAAAGTATTGTTACTTCTACATTCAAAGAAAAAATATGGTGTGAGAAAGATTTAGCATCTAAAATAAAATTAAGATATTATAAGGAGGTCATCAACCCCACCCTAGAACATCAAAAGTATCTCTCTATTTTAACTAGCTCAAAGAAGAAAATTAGTATAGCCAAGGTTAGAATGAACTCTCATGAGCTCCATAGTGAAACAGGTCGTTGGGTAGTTCCTATAACATCATGGATGGAAAGGATCTACCATCTCTGTGAGAATATGAGCATCGAGGGTGAAAATCACTTCCTCTTAGAGTTCCCCATGTACAACCACATTAGATATCAATTTAATAATCTGTGTTGCAATACTCACCTTCCTAGCCTTTTATGATGTCAAAATTATAGTGAGCTCGGGAGGCTCCTCTCCAAGCTTTTTGAGCATAGGAATAAAATCTTAAATTAAACTAAATAATTCATATATTTAGGTCTGATAGAACAAAGTTTGGTCTCAGTGGATGTTAACCATCATCATCATCATAAAGGAGAAAAATATATATTATAAAGTATTTTAGGTAATTTTATTATTTTATATTTTGGTTGTTTTTTAAGTATTATTTAAAGGACAATTTAGTCTAAAATCAAGTAAAGATCTGTTGAAATGACAAATTCATGTTCTGTAGTTTATATAATCCAGGTTTCTAAAGATACTTTCACGATATGGTATCCATTTATTCATTCAAAAATGTAATCTAAACAAGAGCTACTTGGTAGCAATGTCACTACTCTTGCACGTTGCCACCATGTGGATTTTGTTTGGTGGAAACATGTAAAATTTTTAATCTTGAAATAAATAAAAAATGTTATTTACAATTGAAAACTAAATTCAAAGTACTCAAAATATCAATATTACAATGACATTATGAAATTTTATATTTAACAATTACAATTACACCAGTTCAACATAATTTTTATTAAAGTTCAAATCAAATTATTAATTTTCCTCTCTGTTATTTTGAATGACAAAAATTTCCATGCAAGAAGAAAAATGCTATTAAAGTTTTTAAATATTACATAATAATATTAAAGAAATACCAAATTTTATCACACAGCCTTGAAAAACTCCTATAATGAAATAGACACCCAACTTGGTATAGAAGGAATTTAAATACATGAAATATCTATGCTAAGGGCAAATGAATAATTTGTTAGAAAAGAAATTAAAAACCTGAAAGTTGAAACATGGAGACACATTAAACTTGTTTGAATAGTGGAAATTTGATAGTGTTCCCAACCGCGCACAATTATAAGCTTTTTTGAAATGTCAAATTCAAGCTCTTTCCAGAGAGGGTAAAGTGCAATATGCTGTTTTGGAGTGCAACTTCTCAAAACACATGAAGAGAGGGTGTAACAACTCTGACTTGAAAGAAAAATAAGATTAAGGTCATGGGACAAGTATTTCAAGCTGAATGTTGGGAAAAATATCATAGTGGGTGTTCATTTGGTTTATTATGGCTAAGAGGAAATTGGAAAATGCATTGAAAAAGCCATTCGAAAAGGAAAAGATGTATTATTTGGCATTTATTTATGAAAACTAACTGAATTTAGAAAAAAAGGAAGGTGAAAGGTCGCAGGTTGCATGAGAGGAGGAAAATGAAGGAAAAATAATGTAAATGGAAGAAAATAGAGGCCCCGTTCATAAAAAAGATTATAAAGATTAGTTCATGCTCTTTTGACAATTCTATGATGGGGCTCTCTCATTATTCCCTCATTATCTCACACTTAAGGTTTTCTTAGAGCACTCTTGGAAGATTGTGGCATACCATGGATTCAGAGAAAGAACAAAAAGGGAAAGTAAGAAAGAGCAAGGGGACAACGAGATCAACAACTACAACTAGATTGCTTTGCAGGTATCCAATCACAAGTATGGTTTCATTACTAGTTTTGAAACACATGTTGTTCTTGGTTATGAGCTTCCATTGGCATGGATGATTGCTTGGATTGATAGTTGTTTTTCCTAGCCTTGCCATTTCCTAGATAGACATGGTGTTGTGAGTTTCCCATTTGTTTTCTAAATGGTGCTCATCTTCCTTATGGATGTGGCTTGATTTTTTAGTTCCTAGAACCTTGGTTGGAAAAACACTTTGGACGCCCTGGAACAATTTTGGTTGAGTTAGTAGTCCTAGAAGTCTTAGTTCGATAAACACTCTAAAGCCCCTAGTGGGCTGAGTTACTAGTCTTGGAGCCTTTGTTGGAGAAACGCTCTAGAGCCCTATGACAATTGTGGGTTGAGCTACTAGTCCTAGAGTCGGGTTGGATCAATTGCTATGGAGCTATAGAAATCTTTGGTAGAGACCGATCTAGTGATGGTTAGTGATGTCACACTATGAGGGAGAATCAGTGGTTGAGATTTGAGATGATTTGGCCTCTGGAAGCACTGGTTTAGTTTTGTTTTGGTTATTCAATGAGATCCCACATTCATGCATGGAATATGGCGCGAGGTTGATTGGCTGAAAGAAAGTCTTGGTTCATTCCAATCTATGGTCAGGTCGTACGTGGAAGTCCCTGACTTGGTTGTATTTTTCATACGTTAATACGAACTCTTTTCCTCTTTTATTTTATGAGGAAATGTACTTGTTATTAGGTGGCTATAATGGTTGTTCTATAATTGATATTTCTCTCATTATATGCTCATTGTAAGCAAGGTTTATGACATAATTGAGTTATGGTTATCATCATGTTTTGGTTAGTAAATTATATTTTAATGAATGCATGACCTAATAGATGATAATGCAGCTATTATAAGAGAGCATTAGACCTTCTTGACAATTCTTAGATAAGTGATCTCCCTATGTTTAGATGTGTATTTATGACATGTACATTACATGTTCATGATGTGTTTAACATAATCACTATCATGGCTAGGCCCTATTAGGTTAGGTTCTTGCCTAAGTTCTGTTAGGTCAGGTTCTTGTCTAAGTTTTGTATGGAAAGCCTTACCCTTTTGTAATATATCATTCCTCAGAGTTTTGTCACATTCTAGGCAATGGTATAAAGACTAGCCCTAAAAAAGTGCCTCAGATCTCCTGCTCACAACCATAGTGCTGAGTGAAAAGAATTGCAATCACTCCCTTGCGGGCTTCGGCATGTGACTGGAGGGCTACACTTGAATTCCAATAGTGTTGTATGAGTGTCTGAGGGTCCAAGACACACAAATAAAGTTTTAACTTAGGGTTTGGGCACTTGGAAGGGTGGTTTGGCCATTGGGGGTCTTGTAGAACCTAAGGGAGGTCACTAAAGTTTTGGTTTTGTCGATTCCACTTCCTTAAGGTGATCTAAAAGGTTGAATCATATCATATTAACTCTTCACATATTTACCTGCGCAGACTAGTAAGCTTGGGTAAGTGAGGGATGAGGGTGTTACAAAGTGGTATTAGAGGATGGTTCAACCCTTGGACTGGATAGGCGTAAAGTGGTTTCCATATATGCATGTAGGTTGTATATGTGCTTGTTATGTATGCATCATGGTTGTTAGGGTCCTATAAATATAGTGATCAAGGTATGATTATCTAGCTATTTATCCCAATTGGATGTTGTAAATTATTTTTTCATTTTAAGTTGTTTCCGCTTTTGAAAATAAAACTAGAAAAAAGAAAAAATAGAAAAATAGTAAAAGAAGAAAGAAAAATAAAAAATAAAGGGGAATAAAATAAAAATAAATAAGAATAAAATCCCCAAAAAGAGGTGCGAAAGTTTAAATGTCGCCATAGGTTTAATTATGTTAATGATTAATTAATCTGTTAATAAACTTTTCTTAAAGTTAGAACGGATGTCATGTATTGTCACTTTAAATAAATCATTTCCACCTTGGAAGGATGTGATCATCCTCACCGAGATCAACAACAAGCGACGATGTTTGGCATCCCCTCCTACTGAAAGAGATATGTCTGCTACCTCCCGCGCCTGCCTGCTCCCGCTCCATCCATGACACATTACCCATCTATTGATGTACTAAGATGACTATTTAATTCAATCTTAATTCCTACATTATATTGTCAACCTGGTATTTGTCTGTTTATTTCAAGGATGTCGTCACAATCTATGCAATAGATATCAGAGGTTGTTACGTAACTAAATGAATATAACACTTCATCCAATCCTTGCAAGAATGTATTAACAAATCCTTAATTCTCGAAGTTCAATCAAAGGCAATTCAAAGAATAAATCTCAAAACATACTCAAACCATAAATCTATAGCCAATCATAACTGGTTTGCAAAGGAAATGAATTTTAAGCATGTGCACTAAAAGAAACGATATCTAATGGGCTACTGTTTGATCTAGTAGATGGAAAGAAATATTACAGCAATTGAACAATGAATAACTACTTCAACCTTTAGCATAAATCGGAAAGAACATCAACCAACTATAACACTTGGCTTAATCTGTGCAACTCATTAAAAGAAAAACATTCAGATGTGACGCAATTTCACCTATTCAACATGTTAGATTAATAGTGTTTAAATATCTATTTCAAAGGCAATTGTAAACTATAAAGAATAACTCAATTTTGTAAAAGTACAGTAACAAAGATTTGCAGAAATTAAGGAAATAATTCTAACACAAAAGAGTAGTGAATCTTCTAGTGACTAGGCCCAAAGGCTCCAGAAGTTACTGTTGATAAAGATCAGAAGGTGATTAGGAGAGAATATCTTTCTTTCTCATTAATTGCAATAACAAAAGTACAGAATTACTGTAATGTCAAAATATGCTTTGTTTAATGCCAAGATACAATAACGGGCAAGCGTCAATATATCGATCCTTTTCACCTGTCGACATCATATAGTCTAATGGAAAACTAATGGATGAAAGCAAATCCCGAGGATCAAAATATCTTCTTGATTTTGTGGCTAAACGACCAGACTTTTGTTCGCTGAATTAACATTTTGCTTCCTATCTCTCACTAGCCCGCACAGCCAAGGAATGATTTTCTCCTAGTTTGGCACTGCCGTTCTATTGACTGAATAAAGATTGCCCAATTTTGATTTCTTGTGCATAAAAACAAGAAAAGTTAGTCTTATCATGCTAAAAACATGCAATCTTTTAATGATTGGTTTTACCTAGCTGTCAGAATCTTTTCTTCCAAGTCCTTTCCAAGAATAAAGACAAATGTAGAAAAGTAAGCAATTTATAGAGTAATGTAAGGGTAAAAACATACCTTTTCTATGACCAAACATACTCCCCTGCTTACCTTTTTGCATGTCGTCATGAAAGAAGATGACTAACATGAAATTTTGTTAAGGAGTATGCAGGATAGGTCTATTCTTGATATAACCGAAAACTGCTTTTCATTTTAAGCATTCCAAATGCTTGGCTCTCTTGGCATTCTGGTAATTCATAGTCAAAATGATGCCCATCAGGTGGATACAAAATAATGAGGCTTCTATAACAACATCCTATCCATGTAGTGCCCATGCATAAAATAATATTGATGTACTAACAGCTTCGAAATTTCTATAACCGAACGACTCTTTATTTTTAATGTTGTTGATGGAAGCTATCCACCTCTATTTTGCAATAAGTAGGGCTTCTTCTTTAATATCCAAGAAATATTTAACTCCTACTTTTAAATTTTCTTTATGGAGAGGGCCTAATGAGGCCACAACATTCGATTACTCCATAAATTGTTTATGTTGTATAAAAAGGTGTAAGGGTTGTGTAGGTTCTCCCCTAACCCAAAGATCTATTTCATTCTCCCTTTTTTGGAAAATTTTAAATGCCTTAGCCCACTTAACTAGATTATAGGAAAAAGAAATGAAGGCTTGAAATTGAACATGTTTGATGAAAGGGATTATGAGTATCCCTTTCATCTTCCAGGAAAAAGTTGTGTAAGTATAATTCATAGAGTAGATGCCTCACCTTTTCATCCTACTCCTAGCAGCATTGAATAAAGTCTAGGATCAATTTGAATTTTACTGGTTTACCAGCCTTGATATCCTTCATTTACCAACAAATACCTCTGAAGCCAAAACAACGCATAATTTGTAGCAGTTGACCTACAACACAAAGCATCTTAATAAATAGAGCAGATAGTTTTAATTTGTTCCATCGATTTATGAATCTGATTATGTACTTCTTTTTCTTTTTTTATGCTCAACTATGAGACTAGCATAAGTCTCAGCGTCTGTTGTAGTCAGTTCATCAAACTTCTTTAATAAATCCTTATGTGTTTGCAAGGGTGCCACTCTCTTTGATATTGTGCTAGAATATGGTATGGTTTTAATAGTTCCTTCTGCAACTTTTGGATGGTCACATCCTTTACCAAAGAATTGTACAAGGGTGTGTCTTCAATCTGAGCATCATTATCATAAGCTACCACCAAGTTGTTTTGAACAATTATTTCCACTGTATCGACTGTTCGCTATGAAATCTAACCGTTTATTTGAGAATTTTCTGGAAAATATGTTTCAATAGCAGCATCCATAACATCCACAGAAAGAGAAAAATTTGTTTAAATCTCCATCAAACAACATAAAATGTGTTTATTTTGAGCTCCAATGATTTCAATATTATGCATTTCAGTTTGAATTCCAATTGAATTTACAAGGGTGTCTTCTGTTTGCATTCTAGTGGCTTGAAGGAGGCTTGCACTATGAGTACCAATAGTTTTCAATTCTACTTTGTTCCTGTGAGCCTTGCTCTCTTATTTCAACCATTTTCTCAACTGTTTGACATTATTCTTCAATTTCTTATTCTGTTTTCTCAATATATTAATCCTCACACAATATTCCTTCTTTGCCTTCTTAGTGAGGCATTTGATTGGAGAAGAAACAACTGTATTTTGTAAGGGAAAAATAGGCGTTATAACGTTACTAGGATTGTGTTCCAATACACCAGTATCTCCTAATTGAGCTTCCAATTCAAGGATTCTTTCTACATAAATTTTTGGCTCAGGACTTCCATTTATAGAGAAAAATTGTCCCCCTTGTTCCTATGACTCGATATCTCTAGAGGACGGTAAAATTTTTGTATGACCATAACTACTGGCAGAGGAAAACTAGCTAGGGGTTCGCTCTTGATCTTCTGAGTGTCTAGATTGAATTTCCTCTTCAAAGGTCATCCCCAAGTTTTCCAAAACTCAGGCCACCTCTTCTTCATCACCCCATGAAAAAACATTCTGTGGACTTGCAAGGGGTGTATGAGATGGTCTTTCTTCCTCTGTCAACTCTGTAATATTCTATTGTGAACTTATCCTCCTAGAACGTCTTCGTTTTGCTAGGTGAGAGGCTAAAGCAAAGGTTTCCTTTTTCATGCCCTCCCTGAGATTGTTACCTCTAAATATTGTTGTTCATTATTTGGTTCATCAACATTTTCTGCAATTTGGTCAACGACTTCCCCTGCCTGTCCATTTCCTAGGTTTTCTTCTAAAGAGGGTACAATAGGGTTTACAAAATTGTCTTAGGTTAATTGTTGTTGGGCTAGTTCTTGAGTGATGATGAGCTTAATTAGACCATGATAGCTAGTTGTAGCATGTAGGTTCATAGATTTCCTAACCCAAATAACAACATTATGTAGTAATGAATTTAAAAAGAATGGAAATTTAACTACAATATTCTACCTAAGTATTGCTAACAACTTAAGCTGTCTAGATCATACCATGTCCTATCAACCATCACAAGTGATATATTTCTAAACAACTATTGCCAATCCTTGCCATGTTTCCATCAAAGGCACAGGCTGAACAACTTTGTCCTTGTGTATTAATTCTTCACCTGACTCTTTGAATACTTCAATAGCTTCATGTAATTGTACATCCTTCTCAATCCATTTTATGCCTTTTGTCGAAAGTCCTAATACTTCAGCTATGATCGCTTCGGAGACTGCTATAGTTCTTCCTTTTACGATTGTGTGTCCATTCTATAAGTTTTGCAAAAATTACAGTGCAACATCACTGTGAAATCCCTGCAACCTAACTAGGTACTGTATCCACCCAGCGTGTTTGATAATTGCTCAAGCCTATTCTGTTAGCTACAATAGTGTGGGCTCATTGCGAATGCCATTGCCCCCCATGCTTGCTATGCTCCTGTAAAAATTTCACTACTCTACATGCAATAAACTTACTTCTATGGTTTTAGTGTTGAACAACAATGAATAAGCTGCATGCAAGAGTTTCGATCAGAAAAAGTTTTTATATAAATGAAATAATAATGATTATTCAATCAAAAAAAGTTTTTTATAAATGCAATACTAATTAATTAGTCAAATCAACAAGTCATGGCAGAGTTGGGTAATTATATATTTATCAAATCATCATAGTGAATAACCTTCCCCCTCCAATAAGAAAAGGGCATCCTCATCCTTGGAGTACAGGAAAATGAGAAGTACACACGACATCATTAATATGGCATGAAGTTGTCAGAGGAGTTCGATAGGTGTAGTGGAGAGAAATAATTACCAATCGTACAAGTGGTTAGAGATCACGTAAAAGTAATAAAGCATGTAGATATTCATTATGGGAATTGATTTACCTTTTGTTATTGATAAAGAGAAATCTGACAAGGCATGAAAACATAATTACTGAAGGCTTCAACTAATTGGACAATGATGAAGTGATTCATTCAATGTATTTTCAACCATTATGCTTGTTTTTATAATAATAAACATTATTCAATTGTGGTTTCTCCTTTCGGATTAACTGAATAGGAAGTATTAGCATATTAAAGAATTGACCATATAGAATACTACTCCAATACCATATGCAGAGCCACTACTACCAAGAGATGTCTATAGCCTCGGAAGGGTTACCGCTTAAACCCATAAATGAGCTAGTATCCTCAAGTTATGACTTTATTATTATTATTATTATTATTATTATTTACTTATTTCTGTAAGGAGACCATTGTGCTAGCATGGTAACAAAATAATCACAATGTCATTCACTAGGGTAGAACAAAGTGAACAGGTCCACTCTTGATGATACCTCCTATCCTTAGACATGTATAATGTCTCAAAGGCCATTACCCTAGTGTGGTAGTAATAATGGAATTATCACTTGTGTTATGTCCCTATGATCATGGTAGGTCATCTTGTAATGAGACCTCCTATCCTCTTTGAGAAAGATTTATCCTATTTCAAATTTTAAATTATAAGTTGAGGGAGGCTGACTAACTCCTTAAGAGTTAGGGATGGTGTAAGATGTAAAAGAATGCCTATAAAAGATATGCTTGCTTTCCTTGCATTGTGTCAAATGGAACTGCCATTTGAAAGTGTAAAAGAGAGAACAAGAAAGATGTTGATATTGGTGATGAATAAAATTGAGAATATATCTAAGGGAAAGACATACAACAAGTCATTTAATAGATGAACCATGTCAGATTAAAATAAAGGTACTTAGAAAACAGTTGAAATAAATCATAATGTGACCAATATGAATGATTTTTAAAAGAGATTTCGATGCAAATTTCTAGCTAAATGGATGACTGTATAGGCAGAACGATAAGAGTTTATCGGAAAAGAACAACAAATGTTCAATTGGGAATGAAACAGAAAATGTTTTGTAGATGGAAGAACAACTAGCTACTGGAGAGAACAATGGTTGTCTGTTTGATGGAACAACACTAGCTCGCCTTATGGAATGATAACTATTCTTTTAACAGAACAATACTCATATGTATGAAACTCAGTAAAAGGAACAACAATTGTTCTTTTGGAAGAGAACAACAACTCTTCGAAAAATGTAACATCAACGGTTCATCCGAAAAGGAACAACAACTGTAAAACACACAAACTACAAGAGAAACAAGAATTGTTCCTTTTTGAAAGGGAGCAACAATTGTCCCAAAAATGGAACAATAGTTATTCACTCTAACAAGAACAATGACAACGAAACAATGATAAAAAATATGAAGAAACAATTGTTGTTGCAATGGAAAGGAACAACAGATATTTTAACAACATTCCTTCTTAAAAAGATTCAACTCATTTACACAACAATGTTTACTCGATTCAATCATGAAATTCAAAAAAAAGATGGAAAAATTAATGAGCTATGTTCGCAAAAAATATATATAATATTTACAATTGAAAAGGAACAATTTTCATGAAAGTAAAGTTACCGGGTCATCATTCCCTGTAGCTAAAATTTGCATAGTGGGATCACTGCATACCTATTGGAAAAAAGACTATTTGGTGAGTGGCTTGTGATAAAGTCGCAACCAGTGTCCGTTCACCAGAAAAGGAGAGCTAGACCCATCAATGGTAATCAGAGTTATAGTGCCATTGTTGTGAACTTCATGAATCTCATACAGGCCAAGCCACTTTGTCTGCAGTTTGCCTGGAAGTTCGTGAAACCTAGAATCATAGAGGAGCGCCTAGTCTCCTTTCTAAAACATTTTCTTTTTAGTAAGATTATCATGCCACTTAGCCCTTTTTTGTTGAATAATCATTGCACGTTGTAGATAAAGTAGTCATATTTCATCTAAATCATTTAATTGCTAAAGTCGTTCCACCTGGGCCTCCGATAGATCCAGTCGCAGTTCCTAGGCTATTTTGAGAGTCTTTATTTCAAACTCGATAGGAAAAATAGGTTCCTTACCAAACACAAGTTGGTATGAGGAATAACCAATATTGTTTCGTGAAGTTGCGCGACAAGCCCACAAGGCCTCTCGCAGTCTAGTAGCCTTGTCCCACTGTTGTGTTGAAATTGGTATAGTCAAGGTCACTTCAAAGACCTTGTTGGTGCTTTCAACTTGCTCGTTCACTTGCGGGTGATATAGAGAAGTGACTCTATGTGTAATATGATGGTTCCGTAGAGTGGTCGTAAGCTTATGTCCTATAAACTGTGGCCCTCCATCTATTATCGATTCCCTGGGTAAACCATACCAAACAAATAACTCAAACAAAAAATTGATTATGGTCTCTTCTGTAGCCATTGGAAAAGCTACCACTTCTACCCACTTTGTTATAGAGTCTATAGCAACCAGTACGTAGGCTTTTTTGTTTGATGGCAAATTGAATGGGACAAGAAAATACAAAGCCCATAGTTCAAAAGGCTCCATTACCAACTACGGTTGCAACGACAACTCATCAACTTGACCAGGATGAACCATCCTCTGACAGTTATAATAGGCCTGGACATATTTTTTTGCATCTCTAAATATAGTGGGCATATAATATCCCATCTAAAGTATTGTATTTCCAATCCTGCGATTTGCAAAATGTCCACCACAAGGCTCTTCATGGCAAGCTTTTGCAATGTCATAGATCTCATCTTCGTGAATACATAATTGTATCTGCATATTAGACCCTGTGTGGAAAATATATCCACTGATCCAAGAAAATCAGGCACTACATTGGACATTCAACTTCCTTTCTTTAGCTGACAGGTGCCTTGGTAGTTTTCCTACCGCTAGATAGTTTGCCACATCTACATACCAAGGTGCCTTTACCACCACAACAAACCAATGTTTTTCTAGAAACTAGTCATACACTACTAATGAATCGTTCATTTTATGTACTCGAGATAGAAAATCTGCAACTTGATTTTCCTTCCGTGGTAGGTCCTTAATAGTAATATCAAACTCCTACAAGAGTAACAACCAACGAGTCACCCGCCCATTACTAATAGGTTTATTGTCTAAATATCTGATAGTGGAATGATTAGTATATAGAAAAACTAAATAGCTTGTTATATAATGTCTAAACTTATTTATGGCATACATAACAACGGAAATTTCATTTTCTCTCACTGTGTAATTGAGTTCAACAATAGTGAGATTTTTGCTCATATAATAAATAACATAGGGCTTTTTCTCCTCCTCCTATCCAAGAACAATGCCTATTGTTGTGTCTGATGCATCTGTAGAAATATGGAAAGGTAGCTCCCAATTTGGTCCTCATAATACTAGTGCAGTTGAATTCATTTTCTTTAGATCTCTAAAGGCAACATCACATTTCTCAGACCAATTAAATTCAACGTTACTAGCTAAAATGTACAAAGGTGCACCAATTTAAAAAATAATCCAATAAAATTGTGGTAATACCCTGCATATCCAATGAATTTACGTGCCTTGATCTTGGTAGTGGGTGTGGGTACTACAATATTTACCTCTATTTTCATTAGATCTACCTGTATTCCTACCGCAGAGATGTAGTGTCCCAAAACGACACCTTCGGTCATCATCATATGGCACTTTACATTTCTCAAGAATAACCTGGTGGCAATGCAGCATTCAAGTAGCTTTTCATAGTTCAAAATCCCTACTAAAAATCATTCCCATAGGGGGTAAAATCGTCCATATAAATTTCAAGCCCTTCGTTGATCAAATTAGAAAAATGCTCAGTATCGCCCTCCAAAATGTGGCTGGGGAATTGCATAAATGAAAGGGTAAAACGTTGTATGCAAACATACCCCACGGACAATTAAACATGGTTTTTGTCGTGGTCTTCAAGTGCAATATGGATCTTATTATAGCCATTGAAGCCATCGAGGAAGGAAAAAATATGTTTTACTGCTAAGGTGTCGAGAACTTGACGAATGAACGGAAGGGAGAAATGGTCCTTTTGGGTGGCTTTATTCAGTTCCCTATAGTCCCTATAGATTCACCATTTCCCATTTTTCTTGGGAACGACTACCAACAAGGAGACCCAGCCACTATCTGAGATATGATAAATAAAATTCACATCCAACAACTTTTCTAGTTCCTCTTTCACAATATCCCTAAGGTGGGTTCAACCTTCTCTAGGGCTGTCAAATGGTGTGAGAATCCTTCTCGATGTAGATATGATGGGTACACAGTTCAGGATCTATACCTTTCATGTCTGAGTATTCCCAAGCAAAAGATTTTTTTATTTATTTCTGAAGTACTTGAATAAACCTTTGTTGTTGGTCGCTCTCCAGGTTATCTTTAATGCTAAGTGTTTTTCCAAGTTCAATCTCAATTGGCTTGCTGTTATAAATAGTGGTCATGGGTATATGTTGATCGTTTTCATCCTTGGAGGGATCTCCATGTGCTTCATTATCAAAAATGGATTTTATTACTTGGCATGTCATATTATTCATGAAAACTGACCTATTAATGAAATTGTTAGTCACATCATCCTCCATCTGATTCTTAAATTCAAGAGCTTCTTCAAGTGCGAGAGGAGAGTGGATGTTTTCTTCCAGGTATCTAGGTATGTGTAACTGAGTATTTACAATAGATAGACTTGGATTAATGGGAGGATACAAAACATGATTCTTCACAACATTTCCTTGTGTAATAGTCATGTTCCCTCCATGACATCCTATATAAGCATCTGTTGTCACTAACCAAGTTTGACCCAATATCAAACGATGTCTATCTAGCCTACTCCTTAGGTTAATGACTAGGAAATCCATAGGATATTCTCGAGAATAAACCAAAATAATTACATCCTGTAAGTTTCCCTCAAGTCTAACTACTGATTTGTCACCAAGTTTTAGTAAGGTTGAGGTGGGTTCCAAAGTTGTGATGCCCAAAACCTAGCATGTTTCAGTAGTTAGAATATTAATGGATGCTCCAAGATCCACTAATGTGTTTCAAAAGATGCAACCTTGTATTTCAATGGTTACTACATGATTGACTGGATCTTCATATTTAATCGGTTCTTGTTTACCCATAAGTAGGTCAGATAAAGTTCCTACCATGTGCACTATTGGTGGATTTTACAATTTCCTCCCAGACATCTTCCCACATAACTGAATTGTTTTTGCATAGCTTGGGATGTCTTGTATGGCCTGGAGGAGCGGAATCTTTATACAATTCTTTTTAATTCCCATAATATATCAAAATCAAGATATACAAAGGGTTTAGTTATTGCTAGTCTCTCGAGGAATGGGGGAGAATAAATTATAATTTTATGTGAATTTTGCTGCTCGACTATGTCTTCTCCCTGTTTTATATCCAGTCGAAGGATTTATTTCGAGTTGTTTTTCGTTTTCGATTTATTTAGTTTCCTCTGTGGAAATAAACTGCCTTGACATTAGCCGAAGCTCATTACATTCTATTGGTTCTAAATCATTATCCGATCTCTTAAGAATTTGTACATATTGAACTGGTCTATATTCGGGGCGTACTAAAGGCTGAGGGTTATGAAATGGACTAGTCTTTAATACAGAGTTGGTGAAATGTATGGTTAAACATTTATTCCACAAATCTTACTTGCAATCTGTAGCATTTGCAAGTTCAGAAAATCATTTATTTTGTACAAGTGCCCATACTATGTCTTAATACTTTGACTTTATCATAGATCATTGTGTTGAAATGTATGCATTTTTTTTTTCTCTGCAAATGCTAATTCTATTAACTATAAAACAAAATAAAAATACAAGGGGGTGAGGCCTCGGGAATCATCCTCCGAGGACACTCAGAACAACAGAAACTATCCCTTGTGAGGGAAGAACCAGATACAAAAGCAAGAGAACAGATATTTCCACCAGGAATTAGCCGAGGAAACATGAAGAGGAGGAGAAAACCATCGGTCGAGAGCATGTGACCCGAGCATGAGACCATTACATTGCTCAAAATTCCAGAGACCATTACAATGCTCAAAAAACCAGAAGAGTTTTACATTACTAAGCCACACAGAGAGAATTGAGTCCGCATGTCTGAAGATAGCTAACCTAAGCCGCGTCCAAAACCACTTGAGCATGATCATTTTAGTCATTCAAAAAGCAAAAAAGGGAGAAGGCCCAGATGGCCTTAGAATGCATCGTCTTCATGTTGAGGTTACTCCACCACCAGACAAACATTATCCTTCCATGCATCCTCATGTCTAGCATGTTCCTCATTTGGGTGCCTCATCAGGGGGCATTTGTCACTATCCACCTCTTCCCGAATCCTTGAGGCAACAGTATCCGGAGGCCGAGAGGCACTGGGAGCCTCGCTCCTTTCAGGTCTCTCCCCTTGATCTTTCTCCAAACTTTCCCTAGAATTGTCTTGTCTATTTCTTTGACTGTTGACTCCTTGGAGAGCTTCTTGAGAGGGCTCAGACATCAGGTGCACTCGAATTGGGGGGAGTTTCTTCTTCAAAGAAGAGAATGGTGATATTGGTAGAAATTACAGGTCTATGCAAATTTCTCTGAAAAGTGAAATGAGTTGTTTGGAACCCATGATATAGAATTGGATTGTGAACAGGAACCATAGTGCTGGTAGCCAACTGCTTTCCACGCCCTCCCCGACTTCCCTCAGAACGACTCCTCTTTTTGTGGTGCACCATGCTGAGGGGAGTCCATAGAGGCCGAGACTGGAGGGAGGAAAAACAATCCAAGAAACTAAAATCAGAGCCCAGAGATAGGTTACACAGAACATGAAACAAATTAAGACACTGGTGGTCAGACTGTAATTGCAGGGAGAGCGACGTAGGAGAAGTGGCAGGGGAAATTGAAAGCTTACCCAGGTTTCCAGAGACCAGACCGCTAACTAACCACCACACTTTCCCTAGCCAGAGATGAACTAGAAACAAAATACACAGAGGAAACTCACCTTTGTTTGCAAGGAACAACCAGCCTTTGAGACTCACTTCCAGCTTTAACCAGAGACTCGAAGGCAGGGTGCTTACAATGGTAATGAAATCCTTGGACACCATGGATAAAATAACCAAAGACATACCTTTAACAGAATAAGCAGTAAATGCAGAGAGCATGCCAAATCTTCTGCTCTGCAAATGATCCTTCAGGAACCGAGCGAACCACCTGAACATCACTCCCATCAACCAAATTAGCTCCTGGATAATTGCGCAGGTCTGCATCTGGCAGTACCTAGCGCCTCCACTTGTCCTTTGAACCATA
>APFE030325916.1:0-12375 GCA_000404065.3 Pinus taeda
GGGGAAACCCTTGATCAATTCTTCTTATATGTTCTTCAATGGTTCAACAAAGAGAGAGAGAGAGATAGTACATTTACAACAAAAGTCATCACTTTGACTTATCTGGATAAGAGCATAGATCATCTCTAAGAAGATGATACATGAGATCAGTTGAAGACATATTGCTTCAAGTAATTCTCCAAGGTGATTCTGTCACCTATTATTGTGCTGCATTTTGTAATCATGCTACACCTCACCACGTTGCACCATGTTGCACCGATCATCACTATGTTGCATCTCATCACGCTTCATTAATCATGACTATACCCATCACTGTACTACATTGTGTTCCATTGTTGCACCATTTTTCCATCCTCACCTATGTGTTGGTTGCACCTTGCTTGCTTGTTGTCCCCAGCATGCTGCTCTCCTTCGAAGACAGATGCTCTGGCTATTTTGGAAGTTCTCACTAGTTCTGGCAGTTCCAGCTGTTGCCGGTAGTTCTGACAGTTCCAGTTGTTCACAGTAGTTCTGGTAGTCCCAATAGTTCTAGCTTTTCCAGTAGTTTTCGCTTTTCCAGCAGTTCCAGTAGTTTCGACATTTCCATCTTTTCCTGCTTTTCTGGCAGTTCCGACTTTTCCGGCATTTACATCTTTTTCGGCAGTTCCGGATTTTCCAGTAGTTTTGGCTTTTTTGGCAGTTTTGGTAGTTCTGGCTTTTTCAGCGTTTCCAGCTTTTTCGTTGGTTCTCTCTTTTCTTGCAGTTCTAGCTTTTCTAGCAGTTCCGAATTTTTCAGCTTTTCTCGCAGTTCCAGCATTTCTGGAAATTTCGGCTTTTTTGGAAGTTCTATATTTTTTGGAAGTTCCAGTAGCTATGCCTTTCCCTTAGTTCCAACTTTTCTAGCAGTTCCAGCATTTCTGGCATTTCCGGCTCTTCTAGCAGTTTCATCTTTTTTAGCTTTTCCAACTTTCTACCCTCTATATTAGGGAAACGTTATTGCTTAGGATCTCTCCTCCTACTAAAACCCAAAGACAAGTAGAGAGAGGAAGAGATCCTGAGTGTGTTGAAATGAATTGAAGGCCACTTCTATTTATAGTAAAACGTTGAGCACATGTATGGTTTATTTGGTTGTTGGTCAACATTAACGAATTGTCTTATAACGCAAATAAATTCATAACTCCATGAATACTTATCGTAATTGGATGATATTTAGATCAATCCTACACCTCTTGATGAGTGGGATCTAAGAAAAAAATCAACTACTATAAATAAGATGACATACATGGAGTTTGGCCCTAGTTTCCAATTTTAACACTCCCTCTCAAACTAGGGAGAACTCCATCTATTGATCCATATGTCTAACTGTACTATCTCTGCCATGAGTGCCCTGTACTACTCTGCTTTTCTCTGACCTAATGAGCTCTACTCTGCTCTACTCTGCTTTGATCTACTGAGCTCTACTCTGCTGAACCATGAAGAAGAATTGATCGAGAATGTCTCATACCATTCTCTACTGACCCAAAGTTAGTTTCATCTAAAGAGAGAGTGTCACATCACTCTTATTGACCCAAAGTCAGTTCTATTGATCCCAGATCAATATCACAAGAGAGTGTCTCAAACCACTCATACTGATCCCAGATCAGTTTCATTGATCCCAAATCAATGTCAGAAGAGAGTCCCTCAAACCACTCATACTGATCCCAAATCAGTTTCATTGATCCCAAATCAATGTTACAAGAGAGTGTTTCAAACCACTCGTACTGATCCCATATCAGTTTCATTAATCCCATATCAATGTCACAGGAGAGTGTCTCAAACCGCTCATACTGATCCCAGAACAATGGAGGTCATCCTAGCATAGGGAGTATAGTAGATACAACGATGCATCCATCGATAGTACTATTATGGTCCCTATCCTCATTTCCCTACTGATTGATCAGATGAGAGGTATTTCCCATTAGTCCCAGATTGCATGGGTAGGATGCCTTGACAAGAGAACTAATCATCCTGTCCACAGGAGAACGAATAATCTTGTCAGTGGATGCCACAAAGAACTAATCATCCTCGCCCACAGGAGAACTAATCATCCTTTTCCACATTTGCCACAGAGAACAAATCATCCTGACCCACAGGAGAACTAATCATCCTATTCCATAGTCACCACGGAGAACAAATCATCCTGGCCCACACGAGAACTAATCATCCTGTTACATAGTGCACCACCAGGTGAGGGTGAGTCGCCCTGTGGTCATATGTTTCTCCAGTAAGTACCCCACGCCCCCCAAGAGCTCCCAAAGCTCAATGCATGCAACATGCAGGACCCTTATAAGAAGGTCTCTCAATGAATCCAAGTCATTCGAGAAAGACACATATTTGACCTTCCCCGGGGCTTTGACAAAATGTCTGCGACCTGTACATCAGTGTCAAGGCGATGGAGCATCCTCACTCATTGATTTACCATATCGCAGATAAGGTAGTATCTGATGTCTATCTACTGGAGAAATCATCGAATACATGATTCCTCAATAATCAAATCCCCCCTCTAGATGTCACATGGAATCATAGGGGTATTCATCATGTGTACAGACAGCTCACTTAAGAGCTTCTGCAGCCATGCAGCTTCACACAAGAACATACTCATAGCTATGTATTCGGTCTCGGCGGTGCTTATAGCAACCGACTCCTAATTCCTGCTCATCCATGATATCGAAGTAGAATCCAAAGAGAACCAGCAATGAGAAGTGCTCTAGAGATCCTCCACACTATCTGCCCAGTCAACATTCGAATATTCATTCGGTTTCATATTTCCAGCAGTGTATCTCAATCCATGAGAGATTGTGCCCCAAAGATATCTTAGAAGATTCTTGGCACTAATCCATTGAGGCTCAACCAAATATGAGCTCACCATGCTAACTGCAAAACATATGTCTGGACGAAATTTCACCAAGAACATCAACACTAATGAGTTTATGAAACTCAGAGGCACTTCCCAAATATGGTCCGACATCAATACCATATAACTTCTAAAAGTTAAGATCCTTGAGGTAGTCACAAGATTGCAGTTTATCATTCCACATCCGAGATCCAACTCCCTCTTACTTCTGCAAATGAGAGGGTTTACACCTGTCAGAAATAGGTCGTCCTCATAAGGTGCTGGTATGAGAGGTTTGTAATCCACAACCTTCGAGTAATGGTTTGGATCGGTTTCACTCCTAGTGAATTCAGCTTCATCACACAGCTATCAATCCTCTCATACTATGCTCGGGGTGTTTTGCTTCAAGCCATAGAGGGATTTCTTCCACCTGTATACATGAGATTCCCGATCATGAATCTCAAAATCCTTGAGTTGTTCCAAACCTGTGGACCTACTGCATGAGGCGAATGGTCCCCTTATAAGATTTTTCTTCGGTACATCTCAGACATGTACCTTCATGCTTTACTCGAATTCAGACATCCCTATCACCATTTGACTCACATCAGGTAGGGCCCCATAGCTAGACCTTCGATGTTATAGATGCAATATGTCAATTGACATGATCTCTAATTGACCATCCTGCAACTTGATACAAATTTGCAACCCTGAATCCATGAGGAAAAGAATCTTTGACAATTATATTTTTTAACACGTACCATTCCATCGATGAAAGCCACCCTGAAACCTTTTACTTCCATTTCCGAGATGGACACTGGGTTCTTCTTACGATCAGGTACATAAAAGAGATTTTGTAAATGAATCGAGTTACCCTTATTCAGTTGAGAGTTAACATTCCCTACACCCTTTCCGAGATAGGTGGCATCGGTCACAAGTATAATCCCATGATTGTTTCCATCTCTACCAAATTAGAGAGTGTACCCATCTATCTGATGAAGTGCCTTGAAGAGTGTAATCTATAAGTTATATTCCCAAAGAATTTGAAGGAGAGGGCCAAAACAATATAACACTTGTTTATCTTATCATAGACAACATTTGATTCTCCATACCTTGGGTTCCTTTCTTTCTATGAAGAGTCGACCATTTCCTTGATGACTTGCATTGCCTGTGATTCTTTTAATCATTGAATATGTCCCTGGGATGATTGTTATCATCATCAAGTGATGTGTCCCTGCCATTCAAACACTCCTTCACATAATGGTCGAACGCGTTATCTGCCCTTCCTTCCACCCTGAGATCTGGTCTTCCAATGAAGTTATCTTTAGGTAGGCCATATTCCGTTGTGCAATTATGATAATATTATCTTCTTCAACTTCACCCTTGGTGAATTTGAAGAGGGATGAGGAATCCATTGACACTTTTGTCCTTTCCCACCTGTCTTTGGTGATTTCTCTTTCACTCTTGCTTGGGCATTGTCTTCACCTTACCTGTAATACCATGTTAATTTTAGGTATGTTCTATGCTTAGAGAATTTTATTTAAATTTCCACAGTTAGCTCTGTATCCTTTCAAGATTAGCAATCACATCAACATTAAAGTAAATTGCAAATAGAACATAAACATAAATCGTAGAAGACAAGCCAAGACAAGAGGACCCAAGATGTGGCACTAGCCAGGGACAAACCCCAATGTGGGGAAACCCTTGATCAATTCTTCTTATATGTTCTTCAATAATTCAACAGAGAGAGATAGAGAGATTACGTTTACAACAAAATTCAACACTTTGACTTATCTAGATAAGAGAATAGATCATCTCTAAGAAGATGATACCTGAGATTAGTTGAGGACATGTTGCTTCAAGTAATTCTCCAAGGTGACTCCTTCACCTATAATTATGTTGCATTTCGTCATCATGCTGCACCTCACCATGCTGCACCATGTTGCACCCATCATCACTATATTGCATCTCATCGCACTTCATTAATCATGACTGTACCCATCACTATACTGCATTATCTGCCATTATTGCACCATGTTGCCATCTTGATCTATGTGTTGGCTGCACCTTGCTTTCTTGTTATCCCTTTCATGCTTGTTGTCCCTAGCATGCTTGTTGTCCTTAACATGCTTGTTGTTGCATGCTAGTTTTCCCTTGCATGCTAGCTGTAGCATTGCATGCTTGGTTTATTTTCTGCTAAGTACCATGCAACTATCTCAATGTTAGTTAGTTGTCCCTTGCATGCTAATCTTCTTCGAATACATATGCTCCGAATATTTCGGTAGTTCCTAGCAGTTCTAGCAGTTCGAGTTGTTGCTGGTAGATCTGGTAGTTCCGGTTGTTCCCGACAGTTCTGGCAGTCCTGACGTTTCTGGCTTTTCCAGTAATTCCATCTTTTTCAGCTTTTCTGGATTTTCCGGCAGTTCCGGATTTTCCAGAAATTCCGGCTTTTCTCACAGTTCTAGATTTTCTGACAGTTCCGGCTTTTCTGACAATTCTGGCTTTTCTGGCATTTTCGGCTTTTTCGGCAGTTCCAGCTTTTTCTGCTTTTCTAGCTTTCTGCCCTCTGGATCAGGGCAATGTCATTCCTTAGGATCTCTCCTCCTACTAAAAACCAAAGACAAGTAGAGAGAGGAAGAGATCCCAAGTGTGCTGAAATTACTTGAAGGCCAACTCTATTTATACTAAAACGTTGAGCGCATGTGGGGTTTATTTGGTTGTTGGCTCAACTTGATGAATTGTCTTATAATGCAAACAAATTCATAACTCCATGAATACTTATCAGAATCGGATGATCTTTAGATCAATCCTACACCTCTCAATAAGAAGGATCCAAGAAAAATATCAATTGCCATTAATAAGATGACCCACATGGAGTTTGGCCCTAGTTGTCATTTTTAACAAACCCCTTTCTGTAAATGGATGACATTTGAAGCATTTTTTTAAATAGCAGCTACATGTTTCTCTTTTCGTATAGTTGTAAGTGTATTGTGTTAGTCATGTCGTGTCTTGTCATGTTTCTTGGTTATTATACATAAATAAGACCCTCGTGTAAAAGTGCATGGCTTGAAATGACTTTATGGTGTAATAAAATAGAAGTGTGACAACCACAATGCTTGGGTTTTTTTGTTCTCCTTCTTTCTTTGGGAAAATTCCATAGGTTGAGCTAAGTCCAGATGGAAAATATGACTCATCCAAAAGGATAACCTTGAGGGAACCTATTAGATCCATGCTTATAATAGTATATAAACTACTCAACTTGGTGTAAATCTACTTGTGTATGAACGCTTCTCCAATCTAGTATATAAGGGATAAGGGGAAAATTTAAAGGAAGAAAAGCAATATCAAAGGTCTATAATACTTCTCTGAAGGGGCAATATCATGTACTCTCAATAAGTCAATATCCCTCTTCTTCCCATTGAAAATAATAAGTTTCGATGCATAGTCCTACTAAATACATAAATAAAGGGTGAAAGAAGAGAAAGGCTTCCTGCGTAGGGAGGTGAAGCAAGCAACTTTGCTAGGGTATTGTCCAAGCTCGCTGGTAGCAAAGAAATATTTGTACTACTAAAGTGACTTCGTCGGGGTACTATCCAGGCCTGTTGGCAGTGTAGAAGCACGAGAGATGAAAACTCATACTATGAATATCAGGAACTCATCACACATATTACCCTTTCCTCGATTGAAACAATTGTGATACGATGTATCTTTTGTGTGTTAAACCAAGTAGAAGAAAGTGAGATGTTATGTATATAACCAAGTCGAAAGGGGGGAATCAAGGAAATCAATACTTCCTAAAGGTTTGACCCTTTAACCGAAATATATTCCTATACAAAGAAGTTGAAGGTTGCCCATTGTGTCACCAAGTGTTGTCACTACTACAACACCCTCCAAACATTTCACTACATTCAGATTTTGGAGCCTACTATCACATTCATATCGAGTATCACATTGATCTTCAAGTGTTTTATCATGCTATTCTATGTGTTTCAAGTGTTGTTGCATGTTCTCAACTGTCATCGCATTGATTAGAACATCTTTAAGTGTATTTCATGATTGTAACATATTTGTGATTATAAAACGACACATTTTGGTCGCAATCGCACATACTTCACTCGTTGTACTTGGGAAATGCATGAAAAGTGGAATTTTAATGTACACTTATCATTGTTCAAGGTTGTATGAGTTCTCTCGATGATCTGGTATGTGTCGCATATGGTTTTATGTCCAAACTCATTATGTTCACACATCACCCTATATCCCAGACTTAGACAAATTTTAGTTGCAAAATGAGCCCACCGAGGTTAGGAACGCAAAAGCACACTCTCAAGCCTTGAGCAGAAATCCTTCGTTTTTAGAAGTGTGTCATGCACCCTCAAAGAGATAAAATTACACTCCTTAATCCCTTTCCCCTTCCTCTTTCTAAATTACGCCCTTCAAGAAACTAAGTCTTCCTTTGAGCGCACTCCTTTGACTCAAAGAAGTGTGCCCTCCTTGAGTGCATGAGCACACCCTGAAGGCCTCAAATCCAACCCTTTAGCCTTCCACAATATTCCATGCACCCTCTTGACCCTCGGAGTTCATGAACGCACTCCAAAGGAATTAAACTTCACCCTTCAACCTTCATACTCGTGCCATGTGCCCTCCTAAGCCTCGTGAGCACATGAGCACACCTTGAAGGCTTGAATCCTCTATCCTTTAGCCTTTACGAGCGTGCATTGATCCCTCCTTCTCTGCCTTAAGTGCACAGTTCACCTGGGAAGTATGAAGCCTTTCCCTTTGTCCTTTGGAATTGCACCCTGTGCCCTCCTTCTCTCCCTTGAGCGCACAGTGCACTTGGGAAGTCCGAAGCCTTTCCCTTCGTCCTTCATACTTAAATTTTATTTTTATAGGAAGGGTATGAGAATTTTTAATATTTCCATATTTTCCTTTGTTATTTTTTGTTTGATTGGAATAATTTCAAATTATTAATTAACTTTAAATTATTGAGAGAATGAAAATTCACATTTTAGATTGAATTTAATGTGTATTCACATTTTTATTAATATAATTTTCGATTAATTTTATACATGAATTTTATAACTTGTATATTTTTATATTTAACAACTTACTTTCAAATAAATTTGTCTATTAAATGGGGTTAAATTTTTAGTTCATATTTTTAATTTACTTTGTATCCTCTTGTGAATTATTATTTTTATAAAAAAAGTGTCACTATGTGTTTAAACTTTCTCTTCGCTGTATGATTTTATTACTTCTCTTATCTCTTTATGTGTTTAATGATCTCATAGATCAATTATTAAAATTCTAGGTTTTTTTTAATTTTGTGGTCATTTGATTTTAGTTGGTTCTTTCACTTATTAAATATGTAAACATAATATTTCTATATTAAAAAACTATTTGTGAAACAATTTACTAGTCTAATCTTTAGTTTTAAATGTTAAATAATAATGTCACATTACAATAGGTTTTGGATCACTATTTCATCTTCCACAAACCCTTATCTATCCTCCCCACCACTTAAAACCCACAAATTAATAATAATAATATATTTAAGGTCATGGGCAATCTAGACACCAAATTGGTGTATGAGACTCCCTTGTTTGTGGAAAAGGGGACCCACTTCCTCAATTATTTAATTTTGAAGGTATACACAGGCTTAGATACTCTACCTCCCTCTAGGAAACACACGCTCTCAACCATTAGGTCCACTCAAAACAAAATCATACAAAGTCAACTTAAAGGCATTTGCTACATCTGTGATAAGAAATATTTTCTTTGACATAAATGTAAGAAGAAAAACTCTTTAAGGTAATTTGAAAGGAAATTTCATATTATTATTGTAGTTATATATTCAATGAATATCAATTCATATATTTGATACATTCCCCCATATGCTCTACAATATTTGGAAGCTTAGATATCCCTTTATGTCTTGAATTGTATTTCTATTCCCCAAATCCACATATTGGTCGAGTACAACAATCAACCAAAATTTGTCCTCTAAGTTTATTGTGGCAACATCCATAGCTTCATGTATCATTATGTGTAGCCCAAGAAAAACACCACTATATCCATGTTGTTCACAACCTTCAAATCATTATTACTATTGGAGGTTATACAAAATGTAGTGGTCATTGTGAAAATGTGAGACTCCTAATGGGTGTTATTCCTTGAAAACCCACATGTTTTCTATTGAAATGTGTGGTTGAGATATTATCTTTGGCAATAAATGGTTAGGGACTTTAATTCCTTATCACCATGGATTTCCATAATCTATACATGAGGGGATCATGATTAATTTATTTAACTCAACACATATAGCCTCTCACTTATCCTATGCCTATTTCACCATTTGTTAAAAAAAAAAAAACAAATAGAAAATATGGTTCAATAATTTCTAGTCATTTCCATCATTTTCCCAATACTAAGCTTCCTTATTCACTTGCTATCATGTTCCTCAAGGTATAACACACATGTAATATTCATCCTAACTTCTGAGTTCTCAAAAATCTAAAACTCCAAGTGAAGCTCCTCATTCTAGTCATTGATATCCATTAGAATGAGTTCAAGGGTGCTAAATTCTTTAGAGAAGTTAGCCTCTACTCGATCTATCATCAAATTTGCATGAATGAGGTAGATATTACTAAAATTATTTTTCACATTCACTAAGGACATTACAAAAACTTGGTGATTCCCTTTATCCTTTTCCATCCGCATTCCTTGTTCCAACATCTAATAAACATCACAAGATGAGGATTATGTTTTACAACTACTTTAGTATCTCTATTTATATGAATTGGAATATTTAGACCATATTGTTAGTGATGAATGTGTGAGTGTGAACCTAAAGAAAATTGAAGCAATGAAGGAATGGAATTACTCTAAAACTCTTAAAATTTTAAGATGTTTTCTTCATCTCACTAGTTATTATAGAAATTTATAAGGAAATGTGATAATATTGTAACTCCACCCACACCCTTGATTAAAAAAATGCTTTGAGACAAAATGATGTGGAAAACTTGAAGAATTCCATCTATGTTCCTAATACTCTTTCTAATCTACTTCACTAAAACTTGTGTTGGAAGGTGGTGGAGCATGTAAAGTCATTAGATCAATACTCAACAAAGAGGATCAAAGTGGGATGACCATTGGATTTCACCAACAAACAAATATGTAAGAGGAACTTGGGAAAAACATTTATGTAAAAGAGATGATGGCTATATTGCATGTTATGGATATCTGGTTTCCATTCCTACTAGGGAAACAATTATACACTAAACCAATAATAGTGGCTTCAAATACTCACGAGAGAAAAGGATTTTTCCCCATGAAATAAAAATGAGTCACCAAAATTTTTGTATATAAATATGAGATAATTTATATGAAAGGAAAGGAGAATATAGTCGTAAATTCTCTCTCATGGATGTATAAAGAGGAAGAGTATCCCTTTTCACTCTCCTTCATAGTAGCAAATTGGTTGATTAACAACTGCAACAAATAGTTTATATATATTAATATTATTAGCATTAATCTAACAAGTTTTAATGGAACTACACTTGGAATAATGAAGAGCTCCCCTATAAATGGAATTTCTACATTTAAATCATGGGTGTTATGTAAACTACATGCCTCTCACATAGAATTTCATTCAAGGCTCCATAAAGCACATGAAAGGGTCAAATATTCATTACTTTGGCAAGAAACTAATGAAATATACACCTATGTGGTAGAATCTATATGTGAATAATAAGTTTACCAAAATATTCATAAATTTCACTAAAGGGCCTTATACAACATGTCTCTTAATACTAGAATCCACCCAACAAAAGAAACTAATTGTTCACCAAACCACTCCAACTAAGACATTTATCATTCAACATATTTTTTTTAATAATAATGTATTTACTTATTAAACTATTATCCACTTTATAATAACACATATCTATTAAATATACCTTTTTAATTTTTTTAGTATTTTTAAATAAAATGTGTCATAATAAAAATTCATATCAATTAGACAACATAATAACTTTCAACAAAATTCATATTCAACATAATTTTTTCAACAACAATTTATTTACTTATTAAATTACTCTAGAATTTATAGTAAGATATCTACTAATGTTATCTTTTTTATTTTTTAATCTTCACTACTTTACTCTTTAGATGTACATAATATTTTATTCCTGTCATGTAATGTCTGGAAATTTTTTCCTTTACAAAACAAAATTCCCATTAATAACTCGAGCCTTAAATCAAATTGAATTTATAACAAGGAGGGTTTCAAGGCAGCAAGTCCCTACCTTGAGCGGGGTTGACAGGGTGAAGTGTGTGAACTTTGAAACATATGTTCTATTGCAGTTGTTTACCTTAACATTTGCTCAATTAAATAAGGATATCTAATGACAACACTTTTGATTCTATTTCAATTATTATAGCAATTCCTTTTGAGTTGCAATGTAGCCTCTGAATCATCCCTCGGAACAAGGACATATCATAACACTCATTTATAACAAGTACTTATGAGTTGTAACGTAGCACTCATTTATAACAAGTCTCTGTGAGTTGTAACATAGCATCTAAATCATCCCTGGGAACAAAGGCATATCAAAACACTCATAAGGAGTAACAACCTAATTACCAGGAAAAGAAAGGGATATGGAAACACCATCACTACACCTTACTTTAGTAGCTTACATTGTCTATGGGCCTTTATTTGCATGAATATAAGTAGATTTCTTGTCGAGAGATCGATCTTTTCTGTATGAAAATAAATTCGATAGCCATAGTAAGGAGATTTTGTTTCCCAAGAAGAAGCTACAGTTTAATCCATTTCTTAGATTTTCCAATTGATTTGTTTGATTCAGTTAATCAATTAGTAGAGGCTATGGTAGCATTCCATAGTGAAGTTCCATAACCCATTAAATTTTACCTAGTGTCAGTGCCAACAAATATAGATTCAGTTGGTTGATATGACAAGGTGCATGTTGGAACGTTATTCATATCTCTATGTACACACTCATAATATTCCCTTGTGAATTTCTTGTGAATGCAGGACTACCCAATTTCAAATTTGGCCTATATATTTTAGTTAGTAAGGAAATTGATAAATATCGTGGAAGCATGTATTAGTGGTGTGAACTCTATAGTTCTCTCAATTCCACATTTCTATATATATATATATCCTTCAAAGTGTTCACCTAATTATATTTATTTGTTGCTGACACCTTGTGCATATGTTCATATATATCCCTGAAGGTTAAATGACGCATGGATACATAGACAATACAGTAGGAATTCCCATGAATTCACACATGTAAGTTTCCCTATTCTATTTCTTAGAGCCAAGACAATAAAATACATGAAGTTCATGAGAATTAGATATTCGAAAGCAAAATGTAGTGCCATTAGAGATGAAATTGCAAGAAGTGGATAGAATCCTCTCATTATCTTTAGAATTCTTTGTCCCTCCCAAAGAGTACATTGAAGCTATATCCTTAATAAAAGCATCTAAAGTCATTCAT
>APFE030325924.1:23555-49562 GCA_000404065.3 Pinus taeda
TAAGAGAAAGTGCGGAACTAGAGTTACATTGCTTTTTTGATGTCTTTCTCTCATTTCTCAAGCTTGTTTTGAAGAGCTGAGGTTTAAGACTTGCTTAGGAAGCTGGTGTAGGTAATGATAGGCCTACACCAACTGCAAATAATCAAGGTGACGATATTTTTGTGTAACAAGTAGAGTTTATGTTTTTTAGGTTTCCGATTCTTACTTCTGCTGCCAAGGGAGAACGAACGTGGGTTATATTAATTAAATTAATATTAATTAATAGCCTGCTTTTTAATTCATTCTATTTAATAGCAAAAAAAAATACATTAATAAACCTTCATTAATAACATTAATTTTAAAATAACAATAAGTTATTAATCTCTTAAAACTATTAAAATTAAAATTGAACCATTACAAAAACCATTTATATTTTACAATAAGTTCCTATATAAATATTATATTGTCCTGAGATATTATATTCTCTCATTTTATACAAATACTTAAACTACATAATAAACCAACATTAATAACATTAATTTAATAATAATAAGTTTATAATATGATTCTTTTTAATTTGTGAGTTAGTTAATAATAACAAGAACCACATTTATATAAATTTAATAAAAACTAGATATTTATAATAACATTTTTAATAAGAGAGAAATCAAAATCAAGCATACTTAAAGTAATCATTAAATGGTAATCACTTAAAATAAAAAGTCGACAATAAAAATCATTATACTATCAACTTCTAACTATTAATTGCTCCAAGTATTCCCACTCTCTCTTCTCAAAATGCAGATTACAACCCTGAAGATGGACTCACTTAGTTAGTCTGAAACGTTGGTTCTTAAATGATAACAAGTTTTTTCCACAAATATTCGAAATCAACCAACCTGTCTGGAGTCACTATTTAACAACATTGAAGATAATGAATGTGACAGTGAAACAACTGAATTTGCTATTATAGGTGAAAGTGAAAGAAATCTAATAGAGGCAGAAGTTAAAAGTCTCACAGGTAAAATTGGACATGAACAAGATCTATTTGATAAAAGGGAATGTACCTACAAAGAAGAGGTTACCAGGTTAAAACTCAGTTGGAGGAAGGAAACAAAATAACGACGCAGTACAAGGAAAAGGAAGGTCAATGTTAAAGGCCGCAGGATGAAGTGACATCATTTGGAAATGAAGTGAATGAAAAGGATACAACAACCAAGGAAATGAAAGAAAGAACCAGTTACTGTGAATGTCTTGAAGCTGAGGTTGTCTTTCTAAAAGAATATCTTGAAAATTCAAATAAGAAGAATGAAGAACTACTTCAAGCATTTCAAGAACAAGAAAATGAGATTCTTTAATTAATACAACAAGTGGATAAAGGAAGAAAAGTTGAATAAATCATGAAGAAGAAGTGTCCGGAGAAGGAAGAGCAATATCAGGTTGAGGTAAATATCCTAAAAGGTAAATTAGAAGAAAAGGATAAACTTTTACGATTTCAAGATAGTACTAAGATTTTGGATAATATTCTTAGTATTCAAAGGTCTCCTGCCATCAAAATTGGTCTTGGTTTTCATGAAACTTTTAAAGCTGAATCTAGCTCACAAACTAAGGTAAGGAATTCCAATGCAAAATCTGAAATGTTCAACAAGGAAATAAGAAGTCAACCCCATCAACAACCAAGGAAATAAAGTCTTCAAATAAAATCATTTAATCCTAACTATAGAAGATCTAATCGATTATTTCCTTTGATCAATAATGTTGAATGTTCTATATGTCATAATTTTGGACATGTTGCACCGAGATGCAAAAGTAGAATGTTTCAAGCTAATAACTATCTCTCAGAAAGATCATCGGTTTCGAGGTACATTAAGGGATATTAATTTTTTCTTGCAATATGTTTGGTCACAAAGCCATTGCTTTCTATAGAAGGAATATGAAACATATAAGATGTTATACTTGTAACAAGTTTGCACATATAGTGAAAGAATGGAGGGAAAAGTCTATGGATCGTTGTAGACAATATGGTAAGCAATAAAATAAGGACATTTATATCAGAAAATATGAAAAAGATGAATCCACCAATAATCAAGAAAAGGAAGATCAGATAAGGTGTGATCTTGCTCTCTGCTCATTCGAAGACGAAGATGATAGTGCATGTGCTCATTACATGACTGGAGATATGAGAAAAATGGATTCTCTGATGAAGAACCATCATAGTAATGATATTCTTGGAATTGATGATTCAGCAAAAGTTCTAGGATGAGGGGCAGTCAGAACAGACTCAGGGGAAACTGAAAGTATGAAATTTCATTATTCCACTTTTCATACATGGATCATTTCAAGACAAGTCGCATATATATGTGAGTTCAAAACTACACAGTTGTATATATGTTGTTTTGAAGAAGAAACAATGGTAAGAACTTGGGAAAAGGATCTGATATGGTTCATTCAATGATCAATTGTATTTTCTGTCTTGATATTGATGATTACAGTTTGTTGATGTTATTTAGAAGTGATTTTGACCCTCATAAGTTGTTAATTGATGTATAACTGGTTGATGATGATGCCTTGATGACTCTTATTGACATACTGAATGATCAGATATGACAGTGAACAATTGGCATAGGTTTTGGGGGAGCATATGCTATGCCTCTAATAATGCAATGCTGGCATTATGTTTAGAATTCTTTGGTACATAATGATTCTTATCAATGATGAGGATGATTATGTTGTCGAATTCTTTAAATGATGCATATAGTTATGTTTCTTATATGGTGTTATTCATGAGTTCAAGGAGAAGAACAAAGCTTGAGTACACAACTTGATTATTTGATTATGATAAGTGTCACTCATCTCTGTTATGTTGTTGTCATTATGCCTTCAAAGATGCATAAATTTCATATGGTGTAGTTATGAATGAGGATTCCTATAGTTCTTGGCTCTCACAAGGTATATTATTTGAGGATTGTTTTTCTTGATGGTATCAATAAAGTTTGGCAAATGACCGTGAGCTCATAATTTTCTTTTCACATTGATGAGAAGCTAGATACATATTTCCATCACTATGTTGGATACATGGATGATTTCTTAAGTTGTGATGTTGGTATAAAAGATCCTCTTGTATGAAGAAAATTGGCCAAGAGAATGGTGTTATTGCAGGTTTCATGAAGACATGGATATTTGGAGACATGGCTTACTTAGTCACATAATGATGACGACTTCCTATTTTATGATGATATGTTTGGTTCTCACATATGTTTATCATGGTTGATGCTTATCAAATGTGGGATGTTGGAAAATGCCCTAGTAGTGATACATGGTTTATATATTAAGGATTGTTGTGAAAAGAACATGCATTTCCTTCTATGATGATTTGATGATGATGTTATGGTCATGGATGATGACTATGGTGCTTTTACATATATATGATATGATGTGAATGGTTTTGTATTACTACTTGGAGATATGACATATGCTAATTTGATTCATGGAAGGCTATGTTAAGGCTTTTTCTACTAAGGAAACAGAGCAAGTTGATCTTGATAAGATCAAGAGGATGAGTTGATATCTATATGTAGCATACTTAGTCACAAGTTGATGATATTAAAGCTACATTGACTTATCTTGTAAACTGATGATGGACATATACTGGTTTTTGTTCTTGATGATAATGGCAGATGCTTATGGTGTAGATCATATATGGTGTATGATAGTTGCTAATAACTATCATGATCTTATTTAGGTCTTTGGTCTTTGTTATAATTGTCATGTATATCATTTTATGAAAAGGTCTTGTAAAGACTTGTGGTGTAACAATATGTCTCTTTCTGTCATAGTCTATTATGGAAGAGTCCCTTTGGACACATGATGTAATTTGTACCCCCATTATGCATGGGAAGGATGATGTAACAATTGCAATTTTTAGTCATGTATGAACATTTTATGTATCCCCACTTGGTTGGGTGATTGATGTATGTATGATTCATTGGTGGTAGGGAGGTCATACTCAGTTAATTCATAGAGTCATGTTCTTGATTTTTCATCCGTCATAGATTTCAACATCTGCTCAGGGGGAATTTGATTAGAGAATTCAACATGTGCCTAGGGGGAGCATGATCAATGTTAATATTCATTAGTTCAAATATGGAAGTCTTCATTTAACATTGGTTAACCTTTTTCCCTTGATGTCAAAGGGGAAGAGTAGGTTGGTGTTTGGAGAGAAACTTGATGTTTTGAAAAGACTTGTGCTTGTCTTAATGTTATTTACAAGTTGTGGTGACCAAACACTAAAGTAGTTGCCAGCAAGTCCAAGGGGGGAGATTGTTGGCATTACGATGCATGTGTTGTCCTGGATGGAAAATCACTTGTAACAGAACAAGTATATGTTAACTAGATGAATCTACAGGTCAAATCAGAGGAGACATAATGATGGAACAAAATAATGGGTGAAAGGTTTACGGATCAGAATCAGAAGCTTGATACGAGAAATTGTTGGCATTATGATTTAGGTGTTGTCCTTGATGGAAACCTACCTGATGCGTTGTCCTTGATGACAACCTATTTAAAGAATGGACTATTGGATAAAGGTATAAATAGGATGCATGGTAGTTCTTTTTACATATGTGAGAAAATGTAGGGTAGTTCAGAGGAATCAGTTTAAAAATGATAAAGTGATGGCCACTCAAATTGTAACAAGTCAATTCAGAGGTAACAGAGTAATGTCATAGAAGAACAAGATGATGGGACAAAGGATTACAAATCAGAATCAAGAAATTGAGGAAAGAGAATGTTTTAAGTTGTATATGATGTTTCACTTAGGCCAAGACACATATAAACGTGGGTAAACATAATAAATAGCATGTATGGGATGGAAAATTAAGGTTAAAGAATACCAAGGGTCCATACCATAGTATTAGCCCACAATTTTGAGTGGAATAATAGCTACTTGATCCCGTCTAAGAAGACCATAGGTTCTAAGAGATATTTTGGTCCATGGTATTGACAAAGGCTCTAAGTATATAAGGAGGAGAAGATAAAAGGGCTAAATGGGCAAGAAAATGGTTTTTTCATGAATACTTCTATCTGAAGTATATTTTGAGTTCTAAGGGCTATGGTTATGATATATCTCTGAAACACCTTCTGTACCCTTGGATACAATGTTGAATCAGGACCATGAGACTTGAAATGACTTATCATTGTATGATCTGATAATGGATAGGCTAGATCTGAGTGCTAACACATGTTTTGTCCTTATAAATGCTATGATTTGGGTATATCTGAAGTCTTGTAAAGCTGCGAAGTTATGAGTCATTATTTGCAGATCTATACGTAGGTTCGCCTCGGTGAAGGCACATATACATGCGAATCCGGTACTTCCAAGTAGTGTATGGAGAGGAAGGGCTTGTTGTTTAGGAATGACTGATCTATCTGATCAATGTTGCTATTTTACTACTATTTGTTAATGATGTCTTCATTAGATCTGAAGTTAAACTAATTGTATAAGGAAATTGAGTCTGGATGACTGATTTATTAAGTAAAAAGGGTGATATTTGATGCTATCTATTTAGAACTATGTAATGTGATAGTCGATCTTCATAATGTCTTTGGTTCGTACATTTTTGGTTTAGAATTTTTATGATTCAATATATTTAGAGGTATGTGCAAGTTGATTTACAAAAAGTAGCATACACACAGGTTGTCCTCATTGAAGTGGCATATACATTCTGACATATGATTTTTGAGGTTACATTTGGTTTTGGTTGTTGATGTAGTGTTATGGGTTCAGTGCAGTGTACTGGTTATAGTAATCTGACTGTTCCAGTTGATTGGTTTAATTTTGATTAAGTGTTGGTTGATTTGGTTTTGAGAGAATGGTCAATTCAGTTGCATCAAAGATTGATGATTGGGTGATTTAGTTTTGTTAGAGGTTTCAATGATTGTTTGATTCAGTTGTGTCACTAGTTTCAATGATTGGTTGATTCAGAAATTGATGATTGAATTTCAGTTATGTGAGAGAATAATGATTTAGTTTCAGTGATTGATTTATTTAGATGTGTCAAAGACGAATGACTGTGTTACAATGATGAGTTATAGTTTGGTTTCTGATATTAAGCTTAAGTGTTGTTAATGGGTCTAGTCCAAAAATTTGATGAAACATGGCCTATAAGTTATGATGTGTTGAAGTAGGTGGATCTAGTCTGAGAATTTGATCAAAGGTGGTCCATGGAGGATGCTGAGGGTTGGAGCCTTCAGTGAGGAATTCAAAGCTTCATGCAAGTAGTAGTTGGTTATTAGATTAGGGGGTTGGAGCTCCCTTCTAGTAGCAGCTGGAAAACGAGTTAAGGTTGTAGCCTTTTGTAGGTTCCTTCCTACGTACTGGTACAAGTTTACACCAATACATGAACTAGGGGGTTGTAGCTCCCTTCCAGTAGAAGTTGTAGAATGAGTGAAGGTTGCAACCTTCTGTAAGTGGGTGCCTGCATACTAATATGAGACTGCACCATTTAAAGATTGTAAAAATATTTTTCTTTATATTAAATAAGACAGAGACGACATCAGCAGGTCGCTTTCTCCCGCATTGGGTTTCCACCTTAAATCCTTGTGTTCATGTGTGTTTCTTATGTGTGATGGTTTATTTTGTTATTACAATACATGGTTATTGTTTATATAATGTTTAATAAAGTACTGATGTATCGGCTGAAGACCAACATATGATGAATTAACTGAATTATAAGTTCGTTGCATATACACTAGTTGTCTTAAGAACAACCGTACACATGTAGGCTCCTTTCAGTAAAGTTGCATATAGAAATCTAAATATGAATGTGAAATGTAATTAATTTGAAAATATTGATTCAACCCCCACCCCTATTAGTATTTTTCCCAATAATTGGTATCTGAGAAGGTCCTTTGGCAGAGGCTTGATTGCTTGAAGAAGATTCGTCGAGACAATGGGAAAGAAGAAAAAGAAGAAAACACCTCAAAAGAAGAAGACATCTCAAAGGAAAAGTGACAGTGGGAGAGATGATTAGCTATTAGATGGAATCAATTATGCAGATGCAGAATCACCTCAGAATGAAGATGAACAAGCAAAAGAATTATCCAGTACAACTTTTTGGTCCTCTGGTGATACATTTATTTTTTCATGCAATATTGAAGATAATAAATGTGACAATGAAACAACTGAATTTTCTCTTATGGGTGAAAGTGAATGAAATCTAGTAGAGGCAGAAGTTAAAAGTCTCACAGATAAAATTAGAGATCGTCAAGATCTATTTGATAAAAGGGAATACCTATAAAGAAGAGGTTACCAGGCTAAAAGCTTAGTTGGAGGAAGGAAACAAAATAAAGAAGAGAGTACAAGGAAAAGGAAGATCAATTTTAAAGGCCGCAGGATGAAGTGACATCATTGATAAATGAAGTGAATGAAAATGATATAACAACCAAGGAACTTAAAGAAAGAACTAGTTATTATGAAGGTCTTGTAGCTGAGGTTCTCTCTCTAAAGAAAATCTTGAAAATTCAAATAAGCAGAATGAAGGACTACTTCAAGCATTTCAAGAACAAGAAAATGATATTCTCAAATTAAGACAACAAGTGGAAGAAGGAAGAAAAGTTGAAGAAAAGGAAGAGCAATATTAGGTTGAGGTAAATATCCTAAAAGGTAAATTAGAAGAAAAGGATAAACTTTTATGATTTCAAGATAGTACTAAGATTTTGGACAATATTATTAGTAGTCAAAGGTCTCTTGCCATTAAATATGGTCTTGGTTTTCATGAAACTATTAAAGGTGAATCTAGCTCACAAATTGAGGCAAGGAATTCTAATGAAAATTTGAAATGTTTAACAAGGAAATAAGAAGTCAACCCCATCAACAACCAAGGAAAGAAAGTCTTCAAAGAAAATCATTTACTCCTAACTATAGAATATCTAATCGATTCTTTCCTCTGATCAATAATGTTGAATGTTCTATATGTCATAATTTTGGACATGTTGCAGCCATATACAGAAGTAGAATGTTTCAAGCTAATAACTATCTCATAGAAAGATCATCAACTTCCAGGTACTTTAAGGGATATTGTTTTTCTTGCAATATGTTTGGTGACAAAGACGTTGATTTCTATAGAAGGAATATGAAACATATAAGATGTTATGATTGTAACAATTTTTAGCATATAGTGAAAGGATGGAGGGAAAAGTATATGGATCACTATAGACAATATGGTAAAAAATCAAATAAGAAAAAATTTGAAAATTTGAAAAAGATGAATCCACCAAGAATCAAGAAAAGGAAGATCAGATAGGGTGTGATCTTTCTCTCCTGTCATTCAAAGATGAATATGATAGTTGATGTGCTCATAACAAGACTAGAAACAAGAGAAAAAAGGAGTCTCTGACGAAGAACCATCATGGTAACGATATTCTTGGAACTGATGTTTCAGTAAAAAATCTAGGACCAGGTACAATTAGAATAGACACAAGGGAAACTCAAATTATGAAATTTCAATATTCCACTTTTCATGCATGGATCATATGAATAGAATCCATGTATATACTCAATTTCGAAACTGAAAAGTTGTGTATATGTTGGTTTGAAGAAGAAAATATGGGACAAACTCAGGAAAAGGGTCTGATATGGTTCAGTCAATGATCAATTGTCTTTTCTGTCTTGATGATTGATGATTACAGTCTGTGGATGTTATTTAGAAGTGGTTTTGACCCTCATAAGTTATTGATGAATTTATGTATAACTGGTTGATGATTATACCTTGATGATTCTTGCTGACATATGCAATGATCAGATCTCATAATGAACAGTTGGCATAGGTTCAAGGGGAGCATGTGCTATGCCTCTAATAATGCATTATTGGCATTATGTTTAGAAGTCATTGGTACATAATGATTCTTATCAATGATGATTATTCTTATGTTGTTGAAGTGTTTAAATGATGTATATAGTTATGTTGCTTACATGGTGATCTTCATGAGTTCAAAGAAAAGAACAAAGCTTGAGTACACACCTTCATTATTTGATGATGATAAGTGTCACTCATCTTTGTTATGTTGTTGTCATTATGCCTTAAAAGATGCATAAATTTCATATGCTGCAGTTACGAATGAGGACTCTATAGTTCTTGGCTCTCACAAGGTATATTGTTCAAGGATTATTGCTCTTGATGGTATCAAGGAAGTTTGAAAAATAAATTTGAGCTCATGGTTTTCTTTTCCCATTGATGAGAAGAGAGATACATATTTATATCACTATGATGGATACATGGATGATTTATTAAGTTGTGATGTTGGTATAGAAGATCCTCTTGTATGAAGAAAATTGGCCAAGAGAATGGTGTTATTGCAGGTTTCATGAAGACATGACTATTTAGAGACATGTCTTACTTAGTCACATAATGATAATTATTTCTTACTCTACGATGATAGGTTTGGTTCTCACATATGTTTATCATGGTTGATTCTTATAAGATGTGGGATGTTGGAAAAATTCCTAGTAGTGATACACAGTTGATATATTGAGGATTGTTGTGAAACGGACCTGCAGTTCCTGCTACGATGATTTGATGGTGATGTTGTGGTCATGGATGATGACTATGGTGCTTTCACATATATATGATATGATGTGAATAGTTTTGTATTACTACTTGGAGATATGACATATGCTTAGTTGATTCATGGAAGGCTATGTTATGGATTTTTCTACTAAGGAAATGGAGCAAGTTGATCTTGATAAGGTCAAGAGGATGAGTTGATATCTATATGCATCATACTTAGTCACATTTTGATGATATTAAAGCTACATTGACTTCTCTTGTGAACTGATGATGGAAATATACAAGTTGTTGTTCTTGATGATGCTGACAGATGCTTATGGTTCAAACCATATATGGTGTATGATAGTTGCTAATAACTATCATGATCTTGTTAAGGTATTTGGTATTTTGTTATAATTGTTATGTACATAATTTGATGAAAAGGTCATGTAAAGACCTATGGTGTAATGATATGTCTCTTTTTGCCATAGTCGATTATGGAATAGTCCCTTTGGACACGTGATGTAATTTGTACCCCCACAATGCATGGGAAGGATGATGTAATAATTGCAATTTTAGTCATGTATGAACATTTGATGTATCCCCACTTGGTTGGGTGACTGATTTATGTATGAGTCATTGGTGATAGGAAGGTCATACTCAGTTAATTCATAGATTCATGTACTTCATTTTTCATCCATAAGAGATTTCAACATGTTCTCAGGGGGAGTTTGATCATAGAACTCAACATGTGCCTAGGGGGAGCATGATTAGTGTTCATATTAGACAGTTCAGATATGGAAGTCTTCATTTAACATTGGTCAGCCTTTTTCCCTTGATGTCAAAGGGGGATAGTAGCTTGGTGTTTGGAGAGAAGCTTGATGTTTTGAAAAGCTTGGTGCTTGTCTTCATGTTATTTACAGGTTTTGGTGACCAAGCACCAAATTGGTTGCCATCAAGTCCAAAGGGGGAGATTGTTGGAATTAGGATGCATGTGTTGTCCTTGATGGAAACTCACTTCTAACATAACAACTGTATGTTAACTAGATGAATCTACAGGTCAGATCAGAGGTGACATAATGATGGAACAAAATAATGGGTCAAAGGTTTACGGATCATAATCAGAAGCTTGATACGGGAAATTGTTGAAATTATGAATTAGGTGTTGTCCTTGATGGAAACCTACATGATGCATTATCCTTGATGACAACCTATTTTATGAATGGACTACTTAATAAAGGTATAAATAAGATGCATGGTAGTTGTGTTTAGATATGTTACAAAATGCAGGGCAATTGAGAGGAATCAATTTAGAAAAGATAAAGTGATGGAAACTCACATTGTAACAGGTCAATTCATAGGTAACAGAGTAATGGCATAGAAGAACATGATGATGGGACAAAGGATCACAAATTAGAATCAAGAAATTGAGGAAAGATAATGTTTTAAGTTCTATACATTGTTTCACCTAGTCCAAGTCACATATACACGTGGGTACGTAGAATAAAAATCACGTATGGGTTGGAAAATTAAGGTTAAATAATACCAAGGGTCCATACCATAGTATTAGCCCATAATATTGAGCGGAATAATGATTACTTGATCCCGTCTAAGGATACAATAGGTTCTAAGTGTTGTTTTCATCCATGGTATTGACAAAGGATCTAAGTATATAAGGAGGAGAAGATAAAAGGGATAAATGGGAAATAAAAAACCTTTTTCATGAATACTTCTATCTAAGGTATATTTTGAGTTGTAAAGGATATGGTTATGATATGGATCTGAAACATCTTGTGCACCCTTCTATACAATGTTGGATCAGCATGATGACACTTGAAATGACCTATCATTATATGAAATGATAATGGATAGGCTATATGTAAGTGCTAACACATGTTTTATCCTTGAAAGTCTATAATCTAGCTATATCTGAAGTCTTAAAAAGTTGCGAAGTTATAAGTCATTTTTTGCAGATCTATACGCAGGTTCACCTCGGTGAAGGCGAATATACACGTGGATTTGGAACTTCCAAGTAGCGTATGCAAAGGAAGGGCTTGTTGTTTAGAAATGATTGATCCATCTGATCAGTGCACTATTTTTCTATTGTTTGTCAATGATGTCTTCATTAGATCTAAAGTTAAACTAATTGTATAAGGAGATTCAGTCTGGTTGATTGATTGATTGAGTAAGAAGGGTGATCTTTGCTATTATCTGTTTAGAACTCTGTATTATGATAGTAGATCTTAATAATGTCTTTGGTTAGTATAGTTTTGGTTCAGAAGTTTTATGATTAAGTATCTTTAGATGTATATGTAGGTTGAGTTACAGAAAGTAGCGTATACAAGGAGGTTGTCCTCATTGCAGTAGCATATACATTCTGACATATGATTTTTGAGGTTACAATTGGTTCTAGTTGTTGATATAGTGTTCTCGATTCAGTGTTATGTACTGGTTACAATGATCTGACCATTCCAGTTGATTGGTTGAATTTTGATTAAGTGTCGGTTGATTGGGTTTTGAGAGAATGGTTGATTCCGTTGTATCAGAAATTGATGAGTGGGTGAATCAGTTGTGTCATAGGTTTAAATGATTATTTGATTTAGTTATGCCATAAGTTTCAATGATTGGTTGATTCAGAAATTAATTATTGGGTTTTAGTTATGGAAGATATTGATGGTTGGGTTTCAGTGATTGATTGATTCAGATGTGTCAACGATGGATGACTATGTTATAGTGATGAGCTACAATTTGATTTTTTATATTGAGCTTAACTGTTGTTAATGGGCCCAATTTGGAAATTTGATGAAACGTGGCCTACAAGTTAGGAAGTGCTGAAGAAGGTGGATCAAGTCTAAAAATTTGATGAAACATGGTCCATGGAGGATGTTGAGGGTTGGAACCTTCATTGAGGAAGTCAAAGCTTCCTACTAGTAGTAGTTGGTGATTAGATCAAGGGGTTGGAGTTCCCTTCCAATAGCAACTGGAGAACGAGTGAAGGTTGTATCCTTTTGCAGGTTGGTGCATGCTTACTGGTACCACTTTATGCCAGTACAATAACCAGGGGGTTGTAGCTCCCTTCCAGTAGAATCTAGAGAACGAGTGAAGGTTGTAGCCTTCTGCAGGTGGTGCCTGTGTATTGGTATGAGTATGCACCAGTACAAGATTGTAAAAATATTGTTCTTTATATTAAAGAATACAGAGACGATAGCAGCAGGTGGTTTTCTCTCGCATTGGGTTTCCACCTTAAATCCTAGTGTTCATGTGTGTTACTTATGTGTGATGGCTTATTTTGTTATTGCAGCACATGGTTACTATTTATCTAATGTTTAATAAAGTATTGATGCACTGGCTGAAGACCAACATATGATAAATTAACCAAATTATAAGTTCACTTGATAGACGCTGGTTGTCTTAAGAATAGTTGTGTACACACGTGGGATCCTTTCAATAAAGTAGCATATAGAAATATGGATATGAATGTAAAATGTAATTGATTTGAAAATATTGATTCAACCCACAAGCCCCCACCGCCCCCCCACTTAGTATTTTTCCCAACAATTGGTATCAGAGCGGTTCCTCTGGAACAACCTTGATCTCTTGAAGGAGATCTGTCGAGACAATGTGAAAGAAGCAAAACAAGAAAGGACCCCAAAAGAAGAAGACGTCTCAAAGGAACAATGAAATCGGGAGGGAAGATTAGCTATTAGGTGGAAGCAATTATTCAGATTCAAAATCACCTCAGAATGAAGATGAACAAGCAAAAGAATTATCAGGTACTAGTTTTTGGTCCTCTGGTGATACATTTCTTTGTGCATGCAATATTGAAGATAATGAATGTGACAGTGAAACAATTGAATTTTCTCTTATGAGTGAAAGAGAAAGAAATCTAATGGAGGCATAAGTTAAAAGTCTCACAGGTAAAATTAGAGATGAGCAAGATCTATTTGATAAAAGGGAATGTACCTACAAAGAAGAGGTTACAAGGTTAAAAACTCAGTTTGAGGAAGGAAACAAAATAAGGAAGCAGTACAAGGAAAAGGAAGATCAATGTGAAAGGTCATAGGATGAAGTGACATCATTGAGAAATGAAGTGAATGGAAAGGACACAACAACCAAGGAAATTAAAGAAAGAACCAGTTACTGTGAAGGTCTTGAAGCTGAGGTCGTCTCTCTAAAAGAAGATCTTGAAAAATCAAATAAGCAGAATGAAGAACTACTTCAAGCATTTGAAGAACACGAAAATGATATTCTTAAATTAATACAACAAGTAGAAGAAGGAAGAAAAGTTGAAGAAATCATGAAGCAGTATCTAGAAAAGGAAGAGAAATATCAGGCTGAGGTAAATATCCTAAAAGGTAAATTAGAAGAAAAGGATAAACTTTTATAATTTCAAGACGGTACTAAGATTTTGGATAATATTCTTAATAGTCAAAGGTCTCATGCCATCAAATTTGGTCTTGGTTTTCATGAAACTATTAAAGGTGAATCTAGCTTGCAAATTGAGGCAAGGAAGTCTAATGGAAAATATGAAATGCTCAACAAGGAAATAAGAAGTCCACCCCATCAAAAACCAAGGAAAGAAAGTCTTCAAATAAAATATTTTAATCCTAACTATAGAATATCTAATCGATTCTTTCATCTTATCAATAATGTTGAATGTTCTATATGTCATAACTTTGGACATGTTTCAGCCAGATGCAGAAGTAGAATATTTCAAGCTAATAAATAGCTCACAGAAATATCATAAGCTTTGAGGTACTTTAAGGGATATTTTTTTTCTTGCAATATGTTTTCTCACAAAGCCATTTATTAATATATAAGGAATATGAAACATATAAGATGTTATGCTTGTAACAGGTTTTGGCATATAGTGAAAGAATGGAGGGACAAGTCCATGGATCACTGTAGACAATATGTTAAGCAATCAAATAAGCACATTTATATCAGAAAAAATGAAAAAGATGAATCCACCAAGAATCAAGAAAAGGAAGATCAGATAAGGTGTGATCTTGCTCTTTGCTCATTCGAATACAAAGATGATAGTGGATGTGCTCATCACATGACTAGAGACAAGAGAAAAATGGAGTCTCTGATGAAAAACCATCATGGTAATGATATTCTTGGAACTGAGGTTTCAGCAAAAGTTCAAGGACCAAGTACAATAAGAATAGACTCAGGGGAAATTGAAAGTATGAAATTTCAATATTCCAATTTTCATACGCGAATTGTATGAAGGCAAGCCATGTATATATGCGAGTTTGAAACTGCACATTCGTGTATATGTTGGTTTGAAGAAGAAACAGTGGGACAAACTCAAGAAAATGGTATGATATGATTCAATCAATGATCAATTGTCTTTTCTATCTTAATGATTGATTATTACAGTCTGTTGATGTTATTTAGAAGTTCTTTTGACCCTCAGAAGTTGTTGATGACTTGATGTATAACTAGTTGATCACGATGCCTTGATGATTCTTACTGACATATCCAATGATCAGATCTGACAGTGAACAATTGACACATGTTAGGGGGAGCATATGTTATGCCTCTAATAATGCATTGTTGGAATTATGTTTATAACTCTTTGGTACATAATGATTCTGATCAATGATGAGGATGCTTATGTTGTTGATGTGTTTAAATGATGCATATAGCTATGTTGCTTACATGGTGATATTCATGACTCTAAGGAAAAGAGCAAAGCTTAAGTACACAACTTCATTATTTGATGATGATAAGTGTCACTCATCTCTGTTATGCTAGTGTCATTATGCCTTCAAAGATGCATAAATTTCATATGGTGTAGTTATGAATGAGGATTCCTATAGTTCTTGGCTCTCACAAGGTATATTGTTTGAGAATTGTTGTTCTTGATGGTATCAAGAAGGTTTGACAAATGAATGTGATCTCATGGTTTTCTTTTCACATTGATGAGAAGGTAGGTACATATTATCGTTATGTTGGATACATGGATGATTTCTTAAGTTGTGATGTTGGCATAAAAGATCCTCTTATATGAAGAAAATTGGCCAATAGAATGATGTTATTGCGGTTTCATGAAGACATAGCTATTTGGAGACATGGTTTACTTAGTCACATAATGATGATGAGTTCTTACTTTATGATGATAGGTTTGTGTTGGGTCATAGAAAAGGTATGTTTGTACTATTACAATACTTAATAAATCACTCTCGTTTATCTATTTTTCTTCATTCTTGGAAAGGATTTGGAAGAAAAAATTGTGAAAGTTAGGTAAAATAAATCATCAACAGATTGCATGTTTTTAGCATGAAAAGACTAACTTTTGCTTGATTTTATGCATAGGAAATTGGAATTGGACAATTGTTGTTCAGTTGATAGAATGACAACACCAAACCAGGAAAGGACCGTTCCTTGGTTGTACGAGCTAGCAAAACATATGAATGAGAATGCAAATTCGGCAAACACAAATCCGATCATTTAGCCACAAGATATTGAGCATCTATTGATCCTCGGGATTCACTTTCATCCATTAGTTTTCCATTAGGCTATATGATACCAATGGGTTAAAATGATCGGGGGATTTGACTCTTACTCGTTGTTGTATCTTTTTATTGAGCAAGAGCATATTTTGACATTATAGTAATTCGGTACCTTTATTGTTTCAAAATTAATGAGAAATAAAAAGATCTTTTCTTAATCACATTCTGAGCTTTATTAGCAGTAACGTTTGGAGCCTTTGGGCTGAATCACTACAATATTCGTTGCTCCTTTGTGTTATAACTATTTCCTTATTTCCTACAATTCTTTATTACTGTTCTTTTATAGAATAAAGTTATTCCTTATATCTGCATTTGAAATAGATCTTTAACATTCTTGCTTTAATGTTGTTCTCTTAATGAATTGTGTCAAATAAGTTGAGTGTTACAATTTATTGATGCTCTTTCCGATTCATGCTCAAGATTAAAGTAGTTACTTATTATTTATTACTGTAGTGATTCTTTCCATTTACTAGATCAGAGAGTGGCCCATTAGATATGGTTTCTTTTAATGCATCTATATGAAATTCATTTCCATTTTACAATAGTTATGATTAGATTTAGATTTGTGGTTTGAGTTGTCTCTGATTGAACTTCGATAATTAAGGATTTGTTAATACTTTCTTACAACAACTTGATGCAATACTAGACTTGTTTAGTTATGTAACAGCCTCTGACCTCTATTGCAAAGATAGTGGTGACATCCTTGAAATAAAGAGATGAATCCCAGGTTGATAATGTAATGTAGGAATTAAGATTGAATTAAATAGTCATCTTAGTGCACCAAAATTTTGGCACTGTTACCTGGGAGGTTTTCAAAGATAATAATTAATTTGTGTCTCTTAAGGGAATTGGGTATTGAAAATGGGAGGTAAGAACCTACGTACTCAGCAAGCAAAAATCTTACTCCTATCGTCCACTCTCTGAATATACACAGATGAATGACTAGGGAAAAAAATATACCAATAGATCAGAAAACACTACAAAAAACCACCAAAGCTCAGGGATCGGTGACTCTTGGGAGACCAACCTTCATAGACGAAATCATTCAGAAAGATGAATCTCAGGCATGGGTGGGACCTGTTATCACTCAGGTTGTCCCTAAGCTCCTGTAGGGATACGGCCGAGGTAACCACAAACCAATCTTTGGATTGCAGGTTCTAGCCCACCTGCAGTCAGAGAGGGCTCTCTCTTAATGATTTAATTTTGTTGATGATGTTTTTAGGCTAGTTGTTGGGTACAAGGGGTTTTGTTGTTTTGTTTGGATGGAAGGTGTATGCCAGGTAGAAACTCTAAGCAGAGAGGCAAGGTAAAGCGTGATAAGTTTCAAACCATTGGGCATGGAGTCATGGATTAAAGCTTACTGGTGCATTTTCTTGGTCACAAGAGGCTTGCGGAGTGAGGTAGCCACACATGAGACAATGATCAATTTGCTGAAGGATGGAATGATGGTCAAAGACAAAAGGAAATTAAGAATCTTTCATCAAAACTGACAGAGAAGAGAAGTGTAAGAATGGTTATCTAGGAGAAGTTAAGAATTCCTAAATTATCATTCATAAGTGAAAGAAATAGCGTAAACAAGATCATTTAAGTATGCATGTTCATAACTATTCCTGATGAAAACATGAAAAATCACATAAATTGAGCCTAAGGTGCAATTAAGCAAATCCTAAGCTATTCTTTTTTTCTTAAATTTAGAAAGCCTGATTTCTGATAAAACACACATGAATAAAACTAACAGAGTTAAGAAACACTTATTGAAACATGTCGAAGCACAGGAATTCCACAATCACTCCTCGGCCAGTTAAACACAACAGACAGTTACAGAATCCATGCTTTCAGCAATCTTTGGTTATCGAAGCATCACAGTTACAGTGCGAGTCTCTGCTTGAGAGAAAGGATCGAAATCGCAAAGATCACACTACTGATGAACAAAACTGACCAACCAACCAACCCCTACTCCATTTTTCAGGGTGGTATATATAAGAAAAATATCTGAAGTCATTTATTACAACTGACCTAAACAAGTATGCCAAAAAGCTTTTCTAAAATCTAATCGTTGCTGGAATTAAATGCAAGTAAATCCTTTGGGCTATGCTAGAGGCAACTGCATCAAGTTGAGTTGATGAGGTGTCCTGTGTGGCTTGGTGCAGTGGTTCTATCATAATTGCGCATTGAGTTCTGGTCCACTGATCTTCAGTGAGTTTAATGTGCAGTCATTTGTGCTGGTGAGCCTTCAATGTGTCTTCAACTGCTTCCTGACTTTCAGAGCTTTCGTTTTAATGTTGGATTTGCCTCGAGCCCTAAGACAATCTCCTCTCATACACTTTGCCACTACATTGATGGTCTTCGCCGCTTCCTGATACTCTTTGACGTGTTTTCTATCTACAAATTTTATCTGATACTCTTTAATCTCTATCTCTGGTCTCTCTCTGTCTTCAAATCGGTTTAATTTGGCAAAATCGGGCAATTTTGGGCTTTTTCGATGCAAAACGGGCCAAGGCATCAAAATATTCCCTAAAGATTCCCCAATATGGCCTATTTCCCGTAGCGATGCGCGATTAGCGCTTCGCGCTAATCGCACATCGAAAACTGCCTCCGTTTCTCATTCCAGAGCTCCGAAGCTCGATTTTTACGCTTGCACGAATTTTTGGTTTTCTGGCTGCTGACGTCAGCATGACGTCAGCGATACGGCGGATGATGTTAGCAGTGGGGTCCTTTGGTATGGATATGACGTCAGCATGCTGACGTCATCAAGGAGATGTGGCAGTATGGCAGGGTGACGTGGCGAGACACGTGGCAGGGTGACGTGGGCCGGGCGCAGGCTGGGTGAGGTGATGTGGAGGCGACATGGCAGGGTGAGGTGGCGCTCCTGTTACGTGAGGGGAGGGCGGTTTTGCTTGTGCATAGGACTGCCTTTGGTACGGAGGTGGTTTCTGTCAGGGGCGGCCCAATGCAATGGGAGGCCGCCACCTGTCCCGGTGTACGACGGTAAAACCGTAGGACGTCGGGTGGTAATCTACCACCACAATCGGGCGCGCGATGTGAATAAGGGCCATCGGATCTAGGGGAGGTGATCCGACAGTGAACGGAAAAGGGAGATGCGCGGGGTTTAGTAAAAGCACGCGCGTGTTAAAGGTTTAATTTTTCGCGGCACTGTGGGTTTTAAACTTTAGAAAAATGGGTAAACTGTATTTTATGCAGTGGAAATTTATCAAACAAATATTAATAATTTCCAAAGAAGAATGTGCGGGGGGTTTTTAGCATTTGGAAAGGGTTTTCTTAGTGTTTGGAAGGGGTCCAGACACTTGGGAATGGAAATTTATGCAGAGGGAGGGTTCTTACTAAAGTCCAGGTGACTTAGTAATTCCCAGAGAAGTATTTATGGTTATATTTCAACCAGGGGGAGGGGATTTACATAAGGGGATTATCTACATAGTTTTAGTATGGGGATGGGGAAAATATAGGGATTTAAATAATAGTGTCAGTAGTTAATATGGAGATGACAAGAAAGCGCTAAGTTTCAAAGATCTTAGGCTTCAAAGGGGAGATAGAACCTTATAGAGAAAGTATGGATCGTCTTTGAGTGAAGCAAATCTTCACCCAGGCTAATGACATGGAAAATGATGAAACTAAGAGATATCAAGCAGATCTTGACCTCTTTTTGGGGAAATTAGTTAATGATTTGGGGGAGATGGAGAAAGGGAAGTTAGTTATGCCTGATTTGAGCTCCTTCACATAAAACTGCCTGGTGATTGTGCCCTGAGTAGAGATGACACTTTGAAAACATAGAATTGATCAGAAATCAAGATTCTGCAACCCCAAAACTACCTACCCAGCCTATTTACCTAAAAAAATTTCTTCTTTTGGTTTGGGTGGACTTAGACTTGCAGACCCATCATTTCAATTTTTTCTTTTTTATGCCTTCCTATCTACAAACTACCCTTATTTCTTCCAAGGGCCCAGATTAAGCAGTTGGGCTCCTTTGATTCTCTACCTATCTAAGCATCTACCAAGATTAAGCTGTTTGGACAGATTTTCATTCTCTATATTCTAAAACACGAAATTGAAACATAGGGAGACCAAGATTAAGCTGTTTGGACCTCCCTTTAGCTGAAAATTCTATAAAATTGGAATGACTTTTCAAAATTGGAAAGCAGTTAGATGAACTCTGAGTAGCCTTCTTTGATTGGTAACTGTTTAGCAAATATGGAGCATTGCAGCATGCAAAGTATGACATATTTGGCCTGTAAAATTTTAATCATGAAATATGAGTAACCTGCTGCAGCAGGAGGCTAACAGTGGCTCCACTTGGGGATGGCTTTTCCTTGTGAGAAGCCAAGAACAACAGGTCAGATTGCCTTGATTCTTCCGTTATTGCTGTGCTTCAAACTTCGTAGTGCTAACTGTTGGATTGACTTGAACTTTTGGACTGGTAACAACACTTTCCTGTAGCTGATTTGCTGTTACATTGTAAATCACTGCCTGCTTTCTTCTGCGTGCTTTAGCATTCAGGATTCTTACAAAATAAAATCAAAGTGATGATATATGCAAACATTCTATGTACATAAAATAACCCCGCCTGCTCCTTTAAATCAAAAGGATCATTGTAGTGCTTTAGCATTCGACCATTGACAGGGCCTTCTTCAGCTGTGCCACCATCTAGGGATCTGAGAAAATAGGTATTATTGCCTTGCACAACGCTGATAATGTATGGACCTTTCCACAAAAAATCGAATTTTTCATGTTTTCCCTTGTCCTCTCTTCGTGAATCCCATCTTAGAACTTTGTTGCCAACCCAGAAATCCTCTGCTTTAGCCTTCTTATCAAACATCTTTTTGAGTTTTTCTTGCAATATTTGAGCTCTGTCATAGGCTTTCTCTCTGGTTTGCTGAAGATGAATCGTTTGATTAACTCTTCTCTGCATGTCATTTGGTTCAGCTTGAATTTCCTGCAATAGTTTAATAGTAGGAATGCCCAAAGAAGAAGGAAATTTGGCTTCCATGCCATATACTAGTTCATAAGGGCTCATCCCAATGGATTTCTTGGTGGAAAGTCTGTCTGCCCACAGAGCATTTGTGAGCTTCCTATACCAGTTCTTTTTTTTTCCTCCGACAATTTCTTTATGATATTGATGAGGCTTTTGTTGGAAGATTCGACCAAGCCATTACCTTGAGGGTAGTAAGCTGTGGAGTGGCCTAAGGTAATGTGGTATTTATGGCAGAAGTTGATCATATTTTTGGATTTGAAAGCAGCAGCTTTGTCAGTGATGATTTTCTCAGGGCAGCCGAATCTGGAAAGCATATTGCTCTCAAGGAATTGGATAATGGTGGAGTCGTTGGCTTGCCTACATGGAATGGCTTCAATCCACTTAGTGAAATAATCAGTGGCTGTTAAAATCCACTTGTGTTGGCCTGAGGAAGAGGGATGAATTTCTCCAATGAAGTTGAGACCCCATTGTTGAAAAGGTTTCTCGGTTGAAATGGGCTTAAAGGGCAAGGGCAGTAATTTTCTTTTTCCTTCAGAGATTTGGCATTTGTGGCATGAGACAACAAACTTTTTTACATATGCAAATAGAGAGGGCCAATAATAACCAGCCCTTAAGATCTTGTTAGTCGTGGAATTCCAAGATAAGTGTCCTCCACAGTCCCCTGCATGGAATTATTTCATGATGCCGTTAGTTTCATTTATAGTTAAACAATTAAGCAAAATACCTCTATGATTTTTCCAAAACAAAGCACTGTCTATGACACAAAATTTTGAGGATTTCATCCTTAAAAATCTTTTCTTGGTTCTGGACAATCCTGGGGGAGCACACAGGTTTAACAATATAAAGCAAATATCAGCATACCATGGGGATTGCAAAAAGGTTTCACTGATATGTGGAGTCGCCAGCTCTGGTTCATTGTCCAGTTGATTAATGTCTAAGGCTTGGAAGTTTGTTTCAGACATTAGTTTGGCTAAACCTTGTCCTTTTATCAGCTTGGTGGGTTTTATTTCAATTTCGTATCCAAGAATGCTGGCAATCCACTTGCCTCTTTTTCCTTCTAGTCCCTCTTGAGTTAATATATCCTTTACAACACCGTTAGGGACATAGGCAATCACGTGGGAGTATAAGATGTAAATTCTGAAATCTTTGATGGCTTTGACCAGGGCATAGGCCTGCTTTTCCATAATCTGATATTTCAAGGGTGCATCTCTCAAAGCTCGGCTGAAGAAAGCAATTGGATTTTCGTTGCCTTGATCATCTTTTTGCAAAAGGACAACAGCTATAGTGTGCTCAGATGCAAAGCAAAAAATGATAAAATCTTTGTCGAATTGAGGACTGGTGAGGACAGGTGTTTGAGTTAGGGCAATTTTTATACTCTCAAGAGCATGCTTAGTTTCAAGAGACCATTTTACCTTAGCATCCTTCTTTAACATGTTGCTCAATAGACTTATTAGCTCAGCTAGGTTTGGGATAAATCTCCTTAGGAAATTGATTTTTCCAAGGAATGCTTGCAGTTCTTTTATGTTTCTTAGATAGGGGATTTGGAGGATAGCTTGAATTCTTTCCGGGTCAATTCTAACCCCATCTTTTGATATGATATGCCCTAGAAGCTTACCTTCGTCAAGGGCAAACAGGGACTTCTTAGGATTCAAGGAAATGCCATATTTCCTGCATGTCATGAAAATTTGCCTTAAGTGCTTAAGGTGCTCTTGGTCAGATTTGGAGAATGGGGTCAGGTCATCAAGGTAAAATACAAGGAAATCATGTATCTCCTTGGCAAATGCAATATACATTGCCCTTTGAAAGGTAGCACCAACATTTTTCAACCCGAAAGGCATTTTAACATACTTAAATGTTCCCCACGGTGTGGTAAAGGCTGTCTTGTCCTGGTCATCCGGGTGAACAAGTATCTGATTAAATCCTGAAAATCCATCTAGTAAAGAAATTTTAGAGGTACCCACTACTCTTTGCAAGATATGGTCCATTTTGGGCAAAGGGTAGTGGTCTTTTAGAGAGACCTGGTTAAAATTTCTCAAGTCTACGCACAGTCTTATCTCTCCTATTATTTTCCTAGTGGGAACTAAATTAGATAACCATTCAGAGATCTGATGGGTGCAATGATACCAGCTTCAAACATTCTCTTTATTTCTTTTTCGATAAGGGGAAGAAGCATGGGGTTGATTCTTCTAAGTTTCTGTTTGAATGGTTTTTGATTTGGTTTTAAGGGAATGGTATGTTGGATTACTGAGGTGTCATAGGACTTCAAGTCCTCATAACTCCAGGCAAATACATCTTGGAATTATTTGAACAAATCCACGTATTTCGATTTTTGATTAGGGGGCAAATTTTTGGACAACTTAATCATTCTGGAATGCCTTGCTATTCCTATGTTGTGTTCTTCTATAGCAGCATTTAGAGGCTCCATCTTTGGCTTTTTTGGCACATCATTGTCATCAAACATGTCTTCCAATGGAGTAAGGCCGGTAGGTAGAACATTACTCTTTAAATCAATAAACTCATCCTCTGCTTTGGCTGTTTCCTCTAAACAGATTTGTTTATGTTGTTCTATGTTTGCATTGTCAAAAATAGTTGGGTTAAGGATTTGTTTAGTTGTTACAGTCAGGTGATTTTCTTCTGCTAGCTGTTGTGAGTCGGTCATGGCATCCATGTCAATGTTTGTGTTGGAAAATTCGTCCTCAAGAGTTAAGAAACTGTTAATCTGGGCATCATTTTGAAATACCTACCAATCCTTGACGTTGTTAGGGACCGAAGGTCTATGTTTTATTTCAGCGGTGAAGTGGTGATTTGGTTCAAAGGGAAGCTTGCATGTGCTAGCAAAGGTTGCTAGACTGTGTGCATGAATATTGTGATCTCTTGCAATTTTGGCAAGCTTGAATTCACTGAAGGAGTTGAGTAATTCGGTGGCAGAAGCCTTGTAGGCTCTCATTCTACTATCATTTGCGACAAAGTTACCTTTCATTTGTTGTATAATCAAGTCAGAGTCACCTAGGATGGACACTTTAGTAGCTCCTAGGACTTTGAGCAGCTTAAGGCCTAAGAGAAGAGCTTCATACTCTTCCATGTTGTTTGTACATCTGAAATTGAGTCTATAGGCATGGCCTTGTGCATGATTATCATGTGTATTGTAAATCCATACTCCAGCCCCTGCTCCTAACTTGTTAACAGAACCATCAAACTCCAAATACCATGTGACTGCTTGTTTGAGGTTTGTATTGAGAGTTTCAGTTTTTTGAGGATTGGGCAGACTTACAATTTCTATTTCAGGATGTTCTTCTTGTTGTTTGTTGGTTGCCTTGACTTTTGGGACAATTTCATTGGTATTGGCAACTGATTCCTCATTGATGTACATTTCTTGCTCCAAGGATAACGACTTATCATTAGTTGCAGGGCTGGTGTTATCATTAAATAAAATAAAAGAATCCATATCGGAATGGATTGAGTAAATTGGAAAATTTTGGGGCTTTTACTCACTTCTTACCACATACTTCATTAAAGTTTCTCTATATAGTCTCTTTGGTTGCCCAAAGACAGATATAGTGGCATAAGAGAGGTCGAGTTGAAGGGATCCTTGCAATTTTTCTCCCCACGATCTGGATAGGAGCATGCCATACTTTGTGGGAATGTCAGCAACTACTACGTCCATTAACATTGTCTTGTTGGGGAATTGGACTAGAGACACACAAAGGTCTTTAATCAAGCCTAAACATTTGACTTGACTTGAGTCAAAGGAATACAGATCTTTGTACGGTCTTGTGACATCAAGGTTCAACCTTTCCATTACATCTCTGGGCATAAGGTTATGTGAGGCACCTGAGTCAAACATGGCATTATGCAATATTTTGTCATGTATGTGCAGACTGACATAAAAAGGTGGAACAGGTCCATATGTTGATTTCCCGCTAACTTCTAGACCAAACAGCAACTCAGGGGTATTGTCTAAAACGTATACATCATCCCTTACCTCTGGTAGTTGAAGTGACCTTTGAATTTGTTGCCTATATACATCATGTTTGGCAGGTTCTGAGAGGGGAATGGATATCTTGAGTTTTCCAATCTCTGCTTCTAAATTGAATGGTTTATCCAATGAGTTCTTGGCGTTGATAGTGGCGAATTTCTCTTTTTCAGGCATACTCTCTATGTTTCTTTTGGAATGTCAATGTCATGATGTATGACAGTTTGTGGTATTTCTGTTTTGGGAAGATTTTTAGGAGTGTTGTTAGATCATATTTTGGGGAGGAGGGAGGTAGAGGCCGATCAATAGGAGACTGTGTGTCTGTTATATCCTCCATAATTACCTGATGTGGGCTTGGGACAGAGCTGTCAGCTGGTTGATTTATGGTGACATTTCCTTTAATTTTGTTGAGTTGTTTGCTATCTTTTGTTCTGCTAGATGGGGGAACATCAATTGTCCTTTTTCTCAATTTGTATTGTTTGTGTACCGAAAGACTCTCCCGACTTGGTGTGAAATTGTTTTGCATCAAGGTATGGTCGTTCTTCTTCAGTAAGAAAGATTTGATATTCATTTTCTGAATCTATCAGCTTCATATGAGTCCCATCTGTGGGCTCACTGGATGTAGATGCCTCCGCATAGTTTTCTTGAAAAGGAGGCCTAATATCATGGTCAGGACTGGCCCTTCCAGTGTTTGTGTTTTGAGTTTTTCTGAAGTTCGGGTTCCTTATGGCATTGGGCTGTTGACCTTCCCATGAAGTTTTCCTCTCAACATTGTCTACTCTGTCTCCCAGCCTATGGATGCCACTGATGATAGCATCTAGATTCTGATCGAAGGCTGAGGGCTCTTCCTTGAAAGTGGTTCTTCTCTCAGTTCTGGCTCTGTTTCTTTTAGCAATTAGATTTGCCTCCACAGTAACAACAACATCTTACATTTCTGCAAGGCTTTAAGGGGCTCTTTCCCTTAACTGATATGCCATCTCAGCATCAAAGCCATCAGGGAAT
>APFE030325926.1:7188-29167 GCA_000404065.3 Pinus taeda
GCAGCAGTTTATGCAATTAGTGGGACTCCTTCAGAAGGATCTGTGTGAACTGCAGATCCAAACCCACAGGATAGAGGTAGGCATAGGACAGGTAAGCGCCGCACATACAAGCTTGGTACCAGGGACCAGTCAAGCAGCGTAGATGGTCAGATTAGTTGATCTCCGGGCAGTTGCGCTACTATAAGGAGCATTGAGCACAGAGGAAGTCGATGACAAAGTCATCGTAGGTACTCTCAATATCGGCCTCAACCTCGCAGCGCTCCCCAACAAGTATCTTCACATGTTGTAGGCAGGTGTGACAATAGAGTTAAGGGCATGAGAGCAGCGCACTCTCAGTCTTATAGGTGAATTTCAGGTGAACAATGAGCAGATGTTCACCGAAAAGACATAGGCCCTGAAGAAAAAAGAGAAGATCCAAGTGTAGAGCGCTTAGTTAGCAGTCACGGTGGCAGAAGCATGAGAGACAGTGCCAGAACTGCATATCCCTGACGAAGCATAGCTGGAGACTAAGATCAGAAAACTTGTTGTGAGCATGTACGATACCAAGGCAAAGGTGGCCAGAGTTCAGTTTGAGATGAATATGAAGATAACATAACTGAAGCTGAATTCACAACCTTGAACCCCGTCGGAGGTTAGGGAACAGTGAGAAGTCGTTGTTAAGGATGGAGTCGCTACGGTGGATGTGGCGGTTGTGGACTGCACCGCACTGTTTGAGCAGGCTATGGAGGTAGTAACGACCCTACAGGAAGATCCTAACCTACAGAGATTAAAAACAGAGGCCTGTGAGCTCCAACAAAAATATGGTGAAGTTGGAGCAATGGTGCACACCATTGCTATAGGACATCACCTTAGTAAGCTATAGGAGGCTAAACAGCTCCTTACACAAGTGGAAGCAGTGCAGAAGAAAGAGGCAGTTCTTAAGGCTAGATTGGGGCCTTGGTTGGATGAAGCCCACATAGTCTCGGCCAACACACAAGAAAAATTGGCGAACTTGCAGAGTATGTAACAGAAGATTAAGCAGGACAGTGTAGGTCCAGCCACAGTGCAATTGGTAGAACAGATCAAGCAGGCAGCCACAAAGAGTGTGGCTAAAGTGGTGGTTGCACAAGTAGAGATGGGGGATATTCGCAGCAAGACATCAGTGCCAGCCAAGTGACTCGAGGGCAAGTCGTGATCTTTGTCTTGGGGGCCTATTGGGATAGCATCCCCTGGGTCAATTTTGGTGGAAAAGCCCAAGTTTAGATGTAAAACGATGTAAAGTATCCGCAAGTTGTGGTCGTGGAGTGTGTAGATAGTTAAAGAGTCAAAAAGGGTTTTACCCTTCTTTTATGTAAGTCGAGTCTGCTTTTGGAGATATACTCATGGTTCTCGAACCATGGGATTGTATAAATAGGAGAGTCTTAAAGAAGATAGAACGCAATATGACGAATGTAATGGGGCAATAGAAGAAAGAATAGAAAGAATTCTTAGAGAGGAAGAGGCTTTACAACTGAGTGCACAGAGGCTTAGAGTAGAAGTCCGCAGCTGAGTGTGCGGACCCCTGCAACTGAGTGTGTAGGGAAGTCTTGAGTCTGTAAGCTTAATTGAATATCAAGGAAGAAGATTATTACAAAAATTCTTGTGTTTCTCCTTTTTACTTATTTTATGCATGAATGCACTTTATGTTGTCATGAATAAGGGTTTTATGAAATAATGATGTATGATGCGCAACTTTACTTAATCTATATTATTATCTGCACGCAATTGATACTAAGGGTTTACGCAAATATTATAATGCTTCCTATTAAAGTATCGAACACATAAGCAGATCTGAGTTAATACTGGGTTAATAATAATCTTTAATGAGTGTAAGTAGTTAATTTACCTGTACAGGGTCCACAAGAGCCAATCATAGACTTTTGCGAAGGTCTAAAGGTCGATTGAGAGAAGTTATATCGATAAGCCTTCTAGGCTTATCGATCTGTGTGAAGGTAGATCTAGGTCGCAAGAAGACATCAGACTAATCTTTGGGGGCGGAAACTTGGTTCCAGCACCCCCCCATACTACTTCGGATGAGACTTCATCCTGCGCTTCGTGGATTGATGCTGAAAGGGCCAATGGTGTAAGGATTTATTTGGCGCAAATAACTGTGAACCTGGGTTAGGACCCCCTAAGCCAACAATAGTGCAAGGGAAGCAAGTGGTGGAAAAGAGGACTCACAACAATCTTAAGCAACCTTCAAGGAAAAGATGATGCAAAAAGATAACCCATAAGCCTAAGAGAGGCAAAGACTGGGTAGACTTGTTTGTAAAGTTGTTTTGAAAAATTGTAATTACTTGTTGTTGTTTACTTGTTTGGATACTTTTGTAAACTGAACAATAATTTTCACTATGTGAAACAAGTATATGTTTTTCATTGATGTTATGTATTGGCTTGTTATAAGTCCACATGTTCAAGGACTTTTGGAATGTACAGGTTATCATCCAAGTTTGTCTACAAATTTGTCATGTACTCACTGATGCAAGTATTCGAGATGAAACTTGTGTGAATAGAATCTTTGTTTTTAAGACTGCACAAGATGACTATGTTGTTGTAGGAAAAGCCAATTATATAATTGAAATTTTTCAGTAGTGTATTTTTTATGTTCAAGCTTAGTTTGAGGACGGTAAAGCAAGTTTATGTTGCTTTTGATTTCCAAGATGGAGTAAAGTTTGTCTTCAACAATTTAACTTCAAGATTAAGTTATTTTTTGAGCCGTGTAAAGATGAGATTAAAGAGAATGTTCAAATTCCACTCATTAGTATTTTGTTCCTGCAACAACGATAAGAATATTGGCTCAATTCAACAGGATAGTAGGTTTTCATAGAGAAGATAGGTGAAGTTCCTTGATTGGGGCATAAACAACACCAGTTGAAAATTAAGCATTTTGGATTGAGTTTTTGGGTGATTTTGATTTTAAGCCTCATTATACTTTTAGGGAAGTAAACTTTTGGAGTCCAAAATTTCCTAGTGGGGAGGTGTGATCAGGTGATCAAATTTAAGCTCAAAAATGAAAGTGCCCAGAAAGTCTTGAAACTAGCATCAAGTCGAAGTGCTTGTCGTTCTGAATCCAATGATGTTCATTTAGCTTCAATCTAACATCATATACTTAAGTTATTGTGTGCTGGTTGTTTGGTCCAACAACTAAAGTTTTAGCAGGTTTGTTGACTGAGTAGTCGGCTGGGTGACCATATCATGACTCAGCAGGGTGACTATGTGTACCCTGAGCCAACCAAGTGCTGACACTTGTCATGTTATGGTTCGCTAGTTTTAGCAATTTTTTTGTTGGTTCATGATGGTTTGATTTGGACTAATGGCAGTGTGACATGTGGCCTAATCATGGTTTGCCACATGGCACCCTAGAGGCATCCAAAATTTTGGTATTGCAGGACTGAGGTCCGAGAGGTTCTAACCCCCGACCTCTAACTTCACACTGCAGGGATTTTCCAATAGGTGATGCGATGGGTTTTATTATATATAGGCCAAAACTACTATTTAAATTTTCAAACGGCACTATTTGGGAGGAGGGGTCGGGTTGCCAACCTCGACCCCCAGTCACCGCTCTACCACATGATCCTTGGTGTATAAGGAATGGGGCCCAAGGACCATCCCTGACCCCTGGTCACTTTTCACCCACACAACCACCGGGGTACAAGACCAGAGCACCTACAGAGAGGGGCATAGCCTAGCCCTAGCCCTGGCCATATGAACGCCACAAAATCTCAAAATTAATATGGAAAATGCTAATGGATAAGGTTCTTGGTACTGGCCCTAGGTCCAAGTCATATACCACGGCACCAAACCATGGAAAAATCTTGGGGGAGGTCGCTTACGAAATGGGGTCAGCCCCAAGCCTTATGGCCACCCAAATGAGCACGACGTATGGAGTTTAAGGGGTCCTACAGGAAGGGCAAGTTGTTAGTCTGGCCCTCAATCCTGTGGCACCTAATATGACCACCCGCTCGAGTTTGAAGGGCTAAGCAGGTAGGGGCGGGCATGAAGGCCCAGCTCGTAGCCTTATGTGGCCATATGAGCCGAATGCTCGATCTTAAGGGGTTATTGGCTAATTTAAATTTCCAACAAATTGCAATGGTGAAGAGTGAATTCATTGCTTCATTAGCAAAAAACAAGGCGTATTATTAGGACAGTTAGACTGTTGGTCCAATTTGTAGGATAGTTAACAACAAAACTCAAAGGAGAGCTTGAGGAGCCATATATTTTTTAGTTTTTGACCAAATTGAGCTCAAGAAGAGTCTACCTAGGGGTTTTTGGATATTTTGGGTCCAATGGTGACCTCTAATTGCTGATTCAAGCACATCTAAGGAGTATTTTTGCAAGTTGAAGACCAAGGGTGTATGGATCAATCAGGTTTTTGAAGCAATTCTGGAAGATGTTTGAGCACGGAGAAGGCCTTGTAGGGGTTTTCTCAACTTCAGAAGTCTACTACAGCAATTGTTACATGTTGGGTTCAACTTAGGTTTAATTCTCTCACTATGTTATGTTGAGGAATTTTTGTTTATGCTCTTCAATGTGGAATTGAAGTACTTATATGCTCATGTAAGCTCATTTCAGTTGGAGTATAGGATATTTGTAGGAGATGCATTGTATTGTTGCTTTATGTAAGAGTTCTTTGTAGGAGAACATTACCTTGTAGGGGTAATAGCCACATGTTTTCATGAGAAAACTTTTATGTACTCCTTTTTACACTGAATATATGGAGTGGTCTAGCTATGTTGGCAGGCCCTGAAATGTAGCCCAAGAGGGGTGAACTCCATCAACAAATCATTTGTTATGCTATTCATGATGCTTGTATGAGTTATGTGATATTATGTTGCTTATGTTAAGTTTACATACGAAGACTAACTCATGACTTGAAGAGACATTAAAAGAACATGTTTTGTGTCAAGACCCATTATTACCTTACAAAGCATCAAAATAGTCCTTGTTTATTTGTTTGTTTTATTTTCGAGAAGAGGAAAAAGATACCTCCTCTATTTGATATATCTAAGTTATTGATGTTTATATGCTCATAGTTATTTGTAATTGTTAATCAGTTTCATTTCAAGTTATATTTAAAGTTATTCAAATGGTGAATACTTAATTGTTTAATTAACATCATAATCTCCTATAACTTCTTACATTTAACAAGTCTTCCTTAGAAATTTTCCTTAGGGTCTACCCCTTGGCTTCTCTATGAGAGAGCCTAGATGAAGAGAATTAGGATTAGGTGACAACCCCTTCTCTGAGCATTGCCACAAAGAACACTTTGTGAGGTTGAGGATTTTTCCCACAAATCTTGGATGTGCAATTTGTGAAGACAACAATGCTCTCATTGGCCCATATATTCGAGGGAATACCTAGTATATTCACATCATTTCATATGGCTTTCATGGTGACTCACCTCTCATGTTTTGATGCCACACACATAATATAACCTAATCTACTTCAACCAACTCCCATAGTTTTCAATAAACCTTTCATCTTGATTCTTAACTTTAGCAATGAGGAGAAGGATAAGCACTTAAATACCCATCTCCTATCATTTAAAAACCTTACTTGCATAAATTGATTAACTTTATTTCTAGACTATTATGGTATAAGGTAACATTCTTCATTCGAACACTCTTGCTCTTCATTGTCTAGAGTTCTCTTGTAGTGCATATGCCTATTACTTTGTTATATATGTCGTTCATGTAGATTGTTATTAATATAATTTCATTTGCTTATTGCTTTTATCTATATGAAATTCATATAGATGGTTGATATTAATTTTACATCTATATTTTCTAGTCTATAATTTGTGAAAGTCATGTCAGGTTTGTGCAAATTAATGCTTCCTTGTCCAAATTAATGTTTCCTCGTCTTTATCACACCACACTGCTTTGGTTATTTTGTTGGTTATTGCTTTTCTCTTGCTTTCATTTATTCGAGAGTGCTCGTGTTGTGAATTTACCTTTTACTTTCATCTATATGCAATTCATGTAGATTGTAGTTGACTTAGATTTTACAACTATTTTTTTTAGTCTATAATTTGCAAAAGACATGTAAAGTTTGGGTAGATTGATGTTGCTTTGCCTCTAGTTCTCGATTTATATTTTAAGAAATGTGGGAAACCTTTGTAAACTGTGTTGTTTTGATACTATTTTCTTAGGTTTCCGATTGATGAAACTATGGCCACGTAGAGTTTGATTTAAGCGAATGGAAGCTTGTTTGCAGCGAAGTTGTCTGAGCCTCCCATCAATCCTCGCTAGAAGCTTGTGGACTTTGTTGAAACGTTGGCATCAATATTTGGCGAAATCGAGAGAACCCTAGAAGAAGCGAAAGTTGACTTGTATTTGGAGTAGTGTTTTTTCTTTAGAGGCCTAGGTGAAACTAAGTTATTGCGATGTGGTTTTCAATCTGCACTTCTCGCCATGAACAATGACGCCAACTTATTAAGAAAAATAGATTGTATCGCTAGCTGAAAATAACTTCTGAGACAAGCATTGAAACTAATAATTTGTTGTTTTGAAATCGATCATATACAAACTTGAGATTGAACACAGGCTCAGGATCATTGTAATTTGTTGTTGAAATCGATCATATACAAACTTGGAGATTGAACACAGGCTCAAGATCAGTGTGCAGAGTGCAGAGTGCAGAGTGCAGGCTCAGGATCATTACAAAGCTTTCCAGTACACCCATCCCATTACCATTTTTATGTTATATTTCCATTTCAAGATGGAATATCACATGCGTGATTTTGAATGTGAATTTGATGTGAAAGTTGAGACGGAAAATATTTGTCCATTGTGATTTGATCCAGATAGGGCAGAGAATTTTAGTCCCATAACATTTGTAGCTTAAAAATTTGAACTGAATATATAAAATGAAATGGTATGGACTTTTTGGTGGTGTGTTCGAATCTTGCTCCGACGAATTAGTTAAGCGCCTTCATAACAGTTGTAACACATTAGGTTTGATCACGCATCCAAACCTTAACACTACATAAATTGAACTCTTAATAGGAAGGGGTATTAATATAAATTATTGAACTCTTAATAGGAAGGGATATTAATATAAATTATTGAACTCTTAATATGAAGATGATGTATTAATTAGCCCCAGAGTTAGTTCAATAAGTCAAGTCGGGGCCTCGCCAGAGGGTCAATTCCCGTAATCTCTTGGGGTCATGTCTTTTGATGGCTGAAAGGTTTGATCCCCGCAGATCAACGTAGTCTCTAAGTCGTGGACGTAGCGGTGACCAAGGGTGGTCGTGAACCACACATAATTATTGTATATGTATTGATGTTTTTGATATTTACATTTATGAAATAAATCTTTATGCGAACTATGTATTTGTTGAAAATAACAACAAGAAATGTTAAAAATAGTATTAAAAAACCCTAATTTAATTTGTCTTTCTAACTCTCATATCAATTTGTAACAATTAATTAAGTTAAGTTGACTTAGTTGGCTTAGTGAATTCGAGTTGGGAGTCTATTTAGATTCATGTAGGCCCACGTTGAGTTATTATTGAGTTGTAATTATTTAATTCAGTTTAACGAAATTAAATTCACTTAAACTAGTTCTAAGTGACGGAGGATCTAGTGAGAGGTAAAGTGAATTAATTTGGATTTAATTCACATGCAGTTTAACGAAATTAAATTTAGTTAAACTAGTTCTAACTGATGGAGGATCTAGTGAGAGGTAAAGTGAATTAATTTGGATTTAATTCACATGTAGTGATCAATCAGATACTTGATAATTCACTCATAAATAACTCATTCATGTTAGTTTTGAGAAAGACCCATTTGAGATTAGAGTTTAGGGACAATGTATTGTTAGTTGTAAAATCATCTAAATTAAACACGTGATGCATGTAATTAGAGGAAGGCCTATGGATGGATTATGCTATTATGGATAAGGAATTTCCCACTTAAATATGGGCTAATTCCATAGGAAATTTTGCAAGGAAATAGGAGCTTAGCAGACAACAGATTTGGCTAAGTATTGGCTTGAGTTGGTTTATGGAGAAGTGAGATTGATTGTACTTGTGGAGAGACTGCTCGGGTTGAACAAGCATTGCATTTTCTTCTCAAATCTTCTGATTAATGAAATATATAGATAGCAGGGGTTTTTAGTTGTGGCTTTCCTTGGAAAAATATTGTGTTATGTGTGATTGAAATTATTCATTTTTCTGCTTCGTGATTTCATCGATCAATTATTGTTTCTACTGATGAGTAGAGTAGATTCAATTTAATTGTTTTAGCATATTATAATTTACAGTTTGAATCTACAAGAAAATTCTACATGGTATTGGTGTTGAAATCACTATAGAACAAGAGAATAAGATTTTTTTCTTGCAGGAGAAATGAAATTTGCATAATCATACTTCAGAGCCAGCGGGATGTTGTTCTACAGATTGAGACTCAAATATGCCCTTGAGGGTAGTTCAAACTATATTGCTTGGAAAGACAAGATGGAAGCAGTGTTGGAAGACAACGAGATGAATAAATTCATAGATCATGATATCCCGAAGCCTCCAACATCTGATTCTAAAGATCTAACAGAGTGGAGAAAGTGTGTAGCAAAGGTGAGAAGAATTATCCTAGAACGAGTTCGATATCATATTGTCTCGAATCTCCATGGTAAGGAAACTCCATTTTCAATGTGGAAGGCCTTAACAGACCTGTTTCAAAACAACAGTGCCCATAGGAAGCTGACACTAAAGAACAAGCTCAGAAAGATCAAGATGGAGAAGGGCGACTCAATACTGAAGTAAATGACCAAGTTGACGCAATGTTAGGATGAGCTTGGAAATGTTAGTGTTACCGTTGTTGAAGAAGATCTGGTGAGCCTAGCACTTCTAGGACTTCCCCAAGAGTTGGCATAGCTACCAAGACTCAGTTAATGGGAGGGAGAAGCTACTAGAGCGGGATCGATTATGGTCTGACGTGGTATAGGAAGAGATTCAGCAAAACATCAGAGATGGGACCTCATCTAAAGAAGTGGAAGAGGACTTTTCATTAGTCAACGAAGAAAAGAAAGACCAAGGAAAGAAGTCCCAAGGCAAGGAGGGTGGAAAAAAGGACTTGCCAAACATCAAGTGTTTTCACTGTCATGAGTTCGAGCACTATGCCACAAAATGCACACAGAATAAAACAAGCAAGAAGGAGCCTGCAATAGCAGCAGCAGGTGAAGCTCTAGCTTCACAATTCGAACTTGATTTCACACTCATTGCATCCATGGCAAGAACTGTAATGGGAAGCATGTGGTATCTCGACAGAGGTGCCATGGGAGCTTCACTTGGGAAGCAATACCATAGCACGTGGGTTCATATTGGGGGGTATATATTGAGGAAAAATGACATAATGTATTGGGGGATATATAGGGGGTAAAGGATTTTTATATTAGCAAGTATAAAAAATGGAGCTCAAAGTTAATGAAAAAATATAAAGGGGTATAAAAAATGCTAATGAAAAAATGGATACCTACAATATCTAGTACAATTAGAATTTTTTAAATTGGGAAGGTGTATTGCGTTCATATTGGTAGGGGGTTAAATAATGTGATTTTTAGAGATATTTTCCAATAGGTAGTCAAATTAAGGGTATTGTTTAATATGCCATGAACGCACGTGATATGTCATAGGTTCATTGAGTGAAGCCTCCGTGAGAGGTGTCTCGGTCCATATGACAGGGAATAGAGATCTCTTCAGTGACCTAGAGGAGAAAGACCTCAAACAAAACATAGAGTTTGGAGATGATAGGAGATATAGCGCAACTAACATCAGTACTTTTACTTTTCAGAGGGAGTCTGACGCCCCTCTTAGAATCACATATGTGATGAATGTTCCAGGACTAAAGAAAAATCTTGTTTATGTCGCGGTATTGGAAGACCGTGGCTATGATGCGAGTTTTAGTAAAGGAAAGGTTTTCCTTAGCCACATCGCCACATGACAGGTGAAATAGATAGGGGTGTGAGTCAAGAACCTGTATGCACTTGAGGTAAAAGATGCATGCAAAGCCTTGAGGAGCAAGGAAAAGGTTAGAGACTTGGTAATTGAGAGGTAGAATAAATTACCTCTCAACATGCAACCTTAGAAGCAACCTCAGCGAGTTGTGGAGCAACCACAATTGGAGAAATAGAAAGGAGATCAAGTGGAGATATCCACTCAATTAGAGACCTCTAGTTGGGGGAATTTCGAGCCAAGTGGGCAGAGGGAGCAAATGAAACCATACATCCAAGTGAAAGGTGGAGTGATGTGAAGCAATAGTCCCAATAGTTTAGAAATTGGGCAGGATCCATTGAGGTGTTTTTTGTCTCATGGATCATTACTTTGCTACGGGGACCCACAATATTCAGTAGCAGGAGGATCAGTGTCACTCAGACACTGAGGAGTGTAGAGCAGTGTTGACAGCAAATCATGAGGCTTAGTAGCAGAGTCAACAACAACACAATTTTCCTAGTAGATAGTTGCAGACGCTATTGATTCATTTTATTTTATTTGGATGCTTTTCAGTTGCAGATGTTGCAGTAGCAACAACAACAGTGACAATTGTTGCATACAGAACATTCCAAAGGTACCGGATCAGGATAGAGTTGAATTCCTTTCTTGTTGAGAGGGAGTGTTGAAAATAACGACAAGAAATGTTAAAAATGGCATCAAGAAAAACCCTAATTTAATTTGTCCTTGAATTAAATTAGGAATTAAATTCTAATTCTAATTCTCATAGCAACTTGTGATAGTTAACTAAGTTAAGTTGACTTAGTTGGCTCAGTGAATTCGATTTGGGAGTCTATCTAGAGTCATGTAGAGTGATCCCTAAATTTTAGGGGCCCAGGTTGAGTTATTATTGAGTTGTAATTATTTAGTTCAGTTTAATTGAGTCAAATTCAGTTAAACTAGTTCTAACTGATGGATGAACTAGCAAGAGGTCAAGTGAATTAATTTGGATTTAATTCACATGCAGTGATTAATCAGATAACTGATAGTTCACTCATAAATAACTCACGCATGTCAGTTCTGAGAAAGACCTAGTTGAGATTTGAGTTTAGGGACAATGTACTATCAGTTGTAAAATCGTCTAATTAAACAAGTGACGCATGCAATCAAAGGAAACCTATGGACGGATTGTGTGGTTATAGATGAGAAATTTCCCAATTAAATATGGGTTAATTCCTTAGGAAACGGCACAAGGAGGTAAGAGCTTGGAAAACAACATATTTGGCTAAATATTGGCTTGAGCTGGTTTGTGAAGAAGTGAGATTGATTGTAATTGTGCAGAGATTTTTCAGGTTGAACAAGCATTTTATTTTCTTCTTAGATCTTATTGTTAATGCAATATACAGATTTCATGGGTTTTTAGCTATGGCTTTCCCCAGAAAATTATTGTGTTATGTGTGATTGAAATTCTTCCTTTTATGCTTCATGATTTCATAGATCAATTATTGTTTCCGCTGATGAGTAGAGTAGATTCAAGTCAATTGTTTTAACATATTACAATCTATAGTTTGAACCTACAAAAAAATTATACAGTATTGTGATACATGACATCACGTAGGAAATCACATAATGAATAAAGAAGGAATGTTAAATATAATTTTAACTATACATTCACGAAAATATAGTTGAATTTATTAGTTCAACCTACTATTGTTTTTTAATCCAAAGATTTTACAACGATTCCAAGTAGGAAAGAAAATATATTATTTTTATGTTTGTTTATTCCAATTCCACCTGTGTGATTGTTTTTCATGCATTGTCATACATCTAAAAGCTTATCGACGCATAATATTTCCTTCACTGCTTTCTTGCACATACCCACAGGCAACTCCACAAAGGAAAGAACAACCAAAGTGACCATAGCACACGTGAAACAAAAAGCGACCACACATTTGGAAATAATACCACTGGCCACCTCAATAAAACATGCATGTTTAGTCGTCATCAAAGGCTAGTTACGGTCATTCACAGGCTTCCAACTAAATTCCTCTCATGACATTACTATTGCAAGAACGGAATAGGTCAATTTTCTTTGAAATTCAACCTAAATCCTTCCTAAACCATCAAATTTTATTTCTCCAAGGGTAGATCACCAGTAAATTAAATATAAATTTGAAACTAGTAAGGCTAGGAAAAATTCCAACAACACTTTACATGACAAAGCACTTTAAAGACTTGAATTTTTTTTTGACAAATTCACTTAACATACCAAAATGATATGAAGTTTTGAACAAAATTGGGAGAATCTGAAATAAATGAGACAAATATGTTTCAAATTTGACAACGTATGATATTTTAAATAGAAATTGTTGAACCTATATGAAAATGCACGATATTTCGAATGAAAATTTTTGAACCAATGTGAAAATGCATGATATTTCTAACAAAAATAGTTGAATCTATGGTTAAAAGCAGATATTTGCATGGTTGAACGATCATAATATCTATACTCCCTTTAATACTCATGAAAACTTCCAGTGTGCTTCATTTGGGAAATTAATAAAAAGATTTGAGCTAACTTACAAGATATTGTCATAAAATAAACAAATTTAACTCTACAATCACTTGGTCTTTGAAGCGAGAAAAAGAAGATAATAGAACAAATCATACCTAATCCAGCAAAGCCGAAATATGACACAAGAGAGCTCGATATCCAGAAAATTTCAAGCCCAATTCAGTAAAATTGAGAAAGAAATGAGGAAGGAAGAGCACAAGAATCCAAAGGCTAGTGGTTCACATGAATTAAAGAAGAAGATAGAAGTAAATTTTCTCCACAAACAAAATGAACACGAGTCCATGTGTAACAATAATTATATGAAAAGTGATTAGGAGAAGATGGAAGCAAACGATGAGTCGATACAAAATAAGTGTGGAAGTAGAGAGCTCCACATAACCAGAAAATCTATGCACGATAGATAAACGACCACTCACACTTCGTACTGACTAGGATGAAGCACTAATCTGGCTTTTGGAGAAAGGAACATTCATGAAGTAAGGAAAGGCAAAGGGAACGTCATAGAGTAGAAATGAAAGTGTTTGTATGCAAATGGTGAGTTATTTTTCCTCTTATTTGTCATGCCATGTATATGGTATCCCCAAAAATTGTTTTTTTCTATTAAGAAGAACATTAACATATACATATAGAAGAAATACTCTTGGGGTTCACATTCCAAGGTCTCTTCATTTTTCTTATTTTGTATTTACATATTTACACTGTGTGTTCCCAATCCTAGAGGATTAAGTGTCAAAATCACCCCTTTAATCTGAACTAGTGTTGATAAGTCCAAGCATCATTCTAAATCTTTCAAACTTTTCTCTTCCAAAAGCTTTGGTGATGATGTCTGCAAACTACTCATTTGTGGAACAATGGCATAGGTGAATATTCTTGGCCTATAAAATGTTGAATCAAATGATAATTTGTATTGATATGCTAGATTTGATCATTGAATTTGGGATTCTTGACCAATTTTATTGCAGAACTATTCTTAATTAAAAGAGTAGAGTGCACTTGCTTTTCCTGCAAATCTTCAAGAATTTTATTGAGCCACATAATATCCTTCGTTGCTTCTGCAACTGCCACATACTTTTCCTTTGTTATGGAATCTACTAGAACTAATTGTTTTTGTGACCTCCAAGAGACAACTCTTGATCGAAGACTCATAACATAACCTGAAGTAGATACTCCATTTTCCTTATCACCATCAAAGTTTGAATCAGAGTATCCAATAGTGTTTAAGTAATCCACCTATGTATATTTGAGTCCAAAGTCTTGAGTTCCCTTCAAGTATCTTAAGACTCTTTTTGCAGCAGACCAATGACCCTCACAATGTTTTTGCATGAACTTGGAAAGGATTCCAATAGCAAATGAAATGTTAGGTCTGGTAGTAGTGAGGTAGTTAAGACTTCCTATGAGTTGTATGTACTTGGTTGCATCCTCAAATCCATTTCCTTCTTTAGATGAGAGATTTAAGTTTTGTTCCATTGGAGTGGACAAAGGATTGCATTCAACCATGCCAAAAAATTTCAACAAATATCCAATGTACTTTCTTTGAGAGAGGAATATAAAAATATGATGTTAATTACTTCAATACCAAAATAGTAGTGATAATATCCAAATGTGTCATCTCAAGTCCTTTCCTCAATTCTTTCTTTATGGATGCAATATAATTTCATTGTTCCCTGTCATCGGTAGATCATCTACATATACCACAAGATAGACAACAAATTTTCCAACTTTCTTGACAAATAAAGTTGCATCATCAAGATCAAAGTGTTTGAAATTTAGTTTTAGAATATGATTAATCATTTTTTTATAACAGGCTCATGGTGCTAATTTGAGGCAATACAAGGACTTGATAAGCTTACATACTTTATACTTTTGTCCCTTCACAAAAAAACCTTCTGGTTGAGACATAAAAATATTTTCTTTTATATCTCCATTCAAAAAAGCATTTTTTGCATCCCTTTGATGGGCTTTTCATCCATTCTGAGTTGCCAAGGAAAATAGAGTCAGAATGGTAGCCCATTTTTTTATGGGGGTAAAATTCTCTTCATAATCTACCCCTTATTTCTATGCAAATAATTTTTCCATGAGCCATACTTTATGATTTTCAAGTGAGCCATTTGATTTATACTTTTTCTTGAAGACCCACTTGCACCCAATCAATTTGTTTCTGAATGGAGTGTCCACCATCTTCTAGGTTCCATTTTCTATAAGAGAATCATATTATTTCTGCATTGATTCTTTCCATTCATCATGAGAAGCAACTTCTTTAAATGAATTTGGTTTGAAATTAGTAAAATAATTTAATTCACAATCATAAGAAACAATTATATCAATAGTTGAATCAAAATCATTTACATCACCTCCATTTTGTCTAGTATAACTTTTTGTTCCTATCTTTCCAACGTCATCAAGTTGAACACTTTCAAGTGTCTTAGTGAGCCATTTTGGAGGACCTTCCTGAGATGGTCATAGTTTTTATCTTAAATGAGATGGGGCTAAATCAATATTTAGCCTTCCAATTCCCTTAATCACATCACTCAAAGCACCTTCTTGATCTGAAAGAATGGTTGGAGATTCATGAGGGGGAAAGAGTTCTTTAGAAGGAGATTCCACATATTGATCTAGGATAGGGATTCCCCCTTCAAGATGTGGAATCTCATTATCAAATTCTTTAAAATATTTTTCATGCTTGAATTTATCCAATCGATCAAGTTGCCACTCAACAACATTGTCAATCTTGGAAGATTCAAGAAAAATTACATCTCTAGACAATATAAAATTCTTATTTACTTCATTGGAGAGATGATATGCTTTGGAGGTATATGAGTACCCAAAAAAGATACACTTTTGACTCCTTGCACCAAGTTTGTTTCCTTGTTCCTTAGGAATCAAGGAATAGCAAGTAGAACCAAATACCCTAAGATGCCTTACCGAAGGATTGTGTCCATACCACATTTCATAAGGAGTCTTGTTTATGAGAGCATGAGATGGACATTTGCTTTTTAATATACACTACACATAGAACTGCTTCAACATAAAAAAAAAATTAAAACATTATTGAACAAACCATATTTAATATTTTCTTTTCCATTCTTTCAACTACACATTTTGTTGAGGATTATAAGGTGCAGTTGTTTGATGTTCAATCCCATGTTGGCGAAGATAGTTCTCAAATTCATTTGAAGTATATTCTTTTCCATTATTAGTATGAATGGAGACAATATGATATTGTGCATAATTTTCAATTCATTCATGAATTTTTTTTTTAGGTTTCAAATGCTTAGATTTGTTCTTCAACAAATATACCCAACACATTCTAGTGTATTCATTAACAAAAGTCATGTATTTATTTTGATTGGCGGAAGGAACGGGAATAGGACTACACAAGTGAGAATAAATCAATTCAAGCTTTCTATGTGCTTTGGAAAGAGAATCATGTAATGGTTGTTTGTTATGTTTTCCTAAGATACAAGCATCACATTGTTTTAGCTTCCTAGGAATGGTTGACAACCTAGTAACATCGTTTCTCTTAATTAATAAACAAAGATTGTCATAATTTAGATGTCCAAACCTAGCATGTCATAAGAGACTGGATGGAAATGTACCTTCATTATATAAAGACTTGTATGTCAATTTTTTTGCATGAGCAGAGGTTCCTTGAAACTTCAAGAGTCTTTCTTCTTCTATTCTCGTCATGACAAGTGAGTTGTCTGGTGTTTTTCTTAAACATGTGAATGGAGTGCCCTTGAAAGAGGATGTGAACCAAGGACAACAATTTTCTTTGTAGCTCTAGGAGGTAGAGAACATCATGTAGAAGAAATTCAGGGAGTCCAGACAATTTGAGCTCAATGGTGCCAAGTCCAGATGACTTGAGTTTTGACTTGTCTACAAAGTAGATTGCTCCATCTACATTGTCACTGAAATATTCACAGAAATATTTTTAAAAGGTCATGTGTTAGGTTGCACCTATATCAAGAAATCATGCATACTTCCATGAAGAAAATGAAGTATTAAACAAGTCTTCAGTTACTCCAATATTGCAATGTGCCATAATATAATGAGCAGATTTAGGTGCTTTACCTTTCCCTAGATCTAGTGTTTTACCTTTCTCTTCAACTTTTTCTTGCTTGATTCTGTCCCAAGAGAGTTTACATGTGGATGCATCATGTCCATTTCTATTTCAACATATACAATTAAGATCAAGTATTCATCCTCAGTAATGTTTTCCCCCCTACCTCTATTATTATTCTTTCCATGTCTTTTTTGCCACCACTTCCTCTAGAAGAATCTTGTGCCTGATTCTTCTCTTTTTGTGCAAGGAACATAACTTCTTGAGAATACTAAGAACCTATCTCCCTCTTCCCAAAATATTTCTCTTTCTATAAACTTCTCTACAAGATTATTAAAAATAATCTCTTTAAGTTGGCCACTAGCTTGTAATGATTCAAGATAGTGAGAATATGTGAGATATAGTGCCTTAATGAAAATTGTGAGGAGAACATCCATTTTAACTATGGTGGCTTCTACATAATGCATAATAGCTATGATTTAAAAGGCTAGGGAAAGGGGATAATCATCTTTCAATTCAAGATTGAAGAGTTTGATCATTAGGTCGATTACCTCAAGCTTTGAATGTGAGCCATATAACTATTTCAACTTCTTTAAAGCATTAAAAGCAATGGTAATTGGTACAATGTGACGACTCACCTATTTATTTACAAATGCAAAAATCAACATGTATTCCTTGCTATTATTTTTCTCCCATATGGAAATCTCTTTGTCTATTGTGGGCTTTCCAAGCGGATTGTCACATTTTCCTTCACATACACCTTTCCATAATTCATTGAAAATGAGGGTATGCTTTATTTTTCTGGACCATTCATGGTAGATCTCTTTGCTAGTGAAAACTACTTGAACTACTGAGATGAGAGAATGTATCTTCAATTACAACTCTATCTTAATATTTGACACAATGTAAGTGGAGACATGATTGACAAATACATTAAGCAAATAGATCCACTAACCATTAACAAAAATAGCATGAATGGAGGACTCGCTTGATAAATGATATTACTCTAATACCATGTACTCTGATACCATGTTAGGCCAAGTATACGGTAACTCCAAAAATTAGTTTCTCTATTAAGAAGAACATTAATATATACACATAGATGAGAGACTCTTGGGATTCACATTCCAAGGTTTCTTCGTTTTCTTATTTTTTACTTCATATTTACACCATATTTTCCCAATCCCGAAGGATTAGGTGTCAATAGTATTGACAAGTGAATCTCAAGAGTAAACTATTGGGGTTAGTTTTTGTGCCTTCTCTGGATCTGATCATATTGTCGCGTAAAGATGGTAGGAATTGGTAGGACTTTGTTGAAATTATGGTGTAGAATTGCAACTACTCATGAAATTTTAATCTAAATTACAAGACACAATCCTACTCTACTACTCTACAGAATTCAATTCATAATTGAGAACATAAATCACAAATGTGCAATAAGAAATAACACATATTAACACAATATTTTTCCAGGGGAAAGCAATCTGCTAAAATCTCCTTATGGTTGCTTGCATTAATTTAAGGTGTATTACAATTACTAGCTCAATCTAAGCTCAACCTACAAGTGAATAACCTATCTCTCAGCTCAATGAGAAGCTCTAACCCATACTTAGTCAATTTCTACATTAGCTTGAGCCCCTATTTCCTTATGCAATTCCTGAGGAAATTAGGTCCCTATCATTTAAGAATTTCCTCCAAAATTCTTGCGCAATTCCCAAGGTTGATCATCTAACTACATGCAACAAATGTACACTCAAGATTAGTCTACAACTGATGTTACACTACCTTGGAATCTCCACCACAGTTGGGGAGCTCGAATTATTTGCATGCACTAGCTATTTTGGGTTGATTGATCAGTTAACTGAGTAATCATTGAGTTAGAATGTTGTCCCACTGCACAACTAACCTTCCACTAGTTCCTCCAATAGTTAGAACTAGTTAAACTAAAAAACAACTTGAAATAATTGACCTTGATTGCTACAAATTAGCAATCACACATGCTTAACTAAACTCCAACTCTTCTAACTCAAATTTACTGAACTAACTGAGTGACAAGAGTCATGTCAAACAAGTTAACTACATCCAAGTTGTCTGCTAATGTGGAAATACGAATTTTCTCAATTTGACCAAGGCAAAATCAAAATGAGACTTTCTTGCTACATTTTTCAACACTCCTCAACAAGAAAGGGATTATCAACCACCCCTATCCTACACCTGTGGAACTCGAACTTCCCTCTTGACAAATCATTTGTCCAAATGTTAATATATTGTTCCTCTGTCGGAATGTATTGTAGCAACATTATCTGCCTCTGCACACAACCCTGTAAATGGTGATACCGAATATCTATATGCTTGGATCGATCATGAAATACAAGATTCTCATAGAGCTTGATGCAACTCTCATTATCACAATAGATCACAGTTGGATCCATCATCTCACCAAACAGTCCCACAAGTATCTTTGTCATCTAGATTGCCTCACATGTTGCTTGACTTGTAGCCACATATTCTGCTTCTGTTGAGTTGAGCGCCACAAATCTTTGCTTCCTGTTTTACTAGGAAATAGATGCAGACCCAACACTGAAAATTCCACCTGATGTACTCTTTCAGTCGTATGCACTCCCTACCCAATATGCATCTATGAAGCCACACAAATTCACTCCCTTTGTTCGTTTGTACCATAATCCAAACTAGATAGTGCATCTACGGTACTGTAAAACATGCTTAGTTTCCTTCCAATATAATTGGGTTGGCCTAACCATAGCTTGGCTTAGCTGGTTGACTGCATAGAAGATATATGGTCATGTGTTAACAAGATACATTAGTGAACCCACTAACTATCCATAAATGGTAGCATCCATTTCCTCACCTGAAGTGGCATCCTCCTTCCTCCAGTTGATCGCTAAATGTGTCTCCATGGGTTTACAATTCTCCATGTGGAATCTCAGTAGTATCTCATTGGCATACTTGCCTTGAGACACAAATAATTCCCCATTGCCTTACCATACTTCCAACCCAAGGAAGTAGTCCATGACACCCATGTCCTTCATTTCAAATTCTCTTGCAAGAACTAATCAGCTTCTCATCACCAATTAAAATCAAATCATCAACATATAAGACAATAATAAGCAATTTACCTTCTACCAAGATGTGATAGAGATTTCCATCTACTTCACTTTTGGTGAAGCCCAAACCACTGAGATAGTTGTCGATCCTAGTGTACCAAGCACGGGGTGCTTGTTTGAGACCGTACAATGCTCACTTGAGTCTGCACACATGAGGCACTTGATCAAATGTATCAAAGCCTTCTAGTTGCTCGATCTTCATCTCCTCCTCAATAACAACATTGAGAAATGTTTCTTTTACATCCATCTAGTGGATATTCCTCCCCATCTGTGCAGTCAGAGCAAGAATTGCTCTAATGGATGAATACCTTGCTATAGGAGAAAATGTTTCCTCATAGTCAATTCCCTCAACTTGAGAGAATCCTGTGGCCACAAATTTGGCCTTATACTTCTCTATGCTTCCATATGATGCATGCTTAACCTTGAAGATCCAACTCGAACCCACAATTGATTTATCTATCGGCCTTGGGACCACTTCCCAAACACTATTCTTTATAATGGATTCATATTCCTCCACCACTGCATCTACCCAAAAAATTTTCTCAATTGCTTCCTTGAAAGAGGATGGATCAATCTCTACAAGCTCAGTCATTAGAACAATGTATCTAGTGTACCTCTCAAGTGGCCTCGTTTGTCTGTGAAAATTTGAAGGAGCTCCCACATTCTCCCTCCCATCATGCACAAGTCTATCAGCTTCCCTAGTTCTTTTTCTTCCTTCTCTGGATATTTCTTCTTGAGTGGATGTCTCCACTCTCTACTCCTCAATTTTTGGTTGCTTCACAAATTCCTGAGGCTCCTCCTTTGGAGCTAAAAGCTCCTCTTCTGGTGAGATCTGAAGCTCTCTCTCAAGAGAGCACCACATCGCTTTCTCCTCATCGAACTTTACTTTCCTTCCCACAAGTATCATTCTAAGGGAAGGTAAGTACACACAGTAATTTTGTTGAGTTCCGATGTAACCCACAAAAACTCCCAACTCTACTGTCGGCTCAAACTTATTCCTCGAATATTTGGAGACATGGTAGTAACTAGAGGCTCCAAGAATTCTAAAGTGAGACACATTTGACTTTCTCCCCGAGGAGGCCTCCTCCAATGTAATCATAACAAGAATCCGATGAGAACTTGAATTCTACAAGTAGATTATTGTGTTGCATGCCTCTTCTCACAAATGCAGTGGTAGGCCTTGGTCATGCAACATAGCTCTAGCAGCTCCCACAATGTTATGGTTCTTCCTCTAAGCTACCCCATTATGTTCTAGGTTTTGGGGTATTGTTAGCTCTCTTCGAATTCCTTCTTTTGCACATATGTTCTTGAATTCATTTGAAATATACTCACCTCCATTGTCGCTATTGAGATCCTTCACCTTATTGTCAATCTGTTTCTCAACTAGTGCCTTGAATTCTATGCACTTGGAGAATGTATCATCCTTCTTCCACCTTAAGAAAATCCAGCAATTCCTTGAGAAATCATCAATATAAGTGACAAAATATTTTTGGCTAGCAATGGAGGTGGTCGAGAAAACTCCACAAACATCAAAGTGCATCCTTTCCAAGATTGCATGTGCTTTGTTGTCCTGATCATGGAATGTGGATTTTGCATACTTCCCCAAGGTACAACCTTTGCAAACATCTTGTTTCTCAAGTGCTCCTTTAGGGAGACCAGTGATTATTTGTTGCATAATCTTCAAGGCGCCATGATGAAAATGACATCTAGCTTATACAAGTTCTTCACAGGAACCCCGATCTGCTTCACCTGTCCAATGGCTATGTGCCTCAGGAATGCTTTCCCTTTGCTGAAGATCCCATCATAACCACGATCTTCCAAAATTGTTATAGAGATGAGATTCTTCTTTAGGCATCGAACAAACATGACATCATTGAGGAGAAAAGGCGATCCCAACTCCCTTTGAAAGGTGACTGTACCAATCTCGATCATGTTGTACCTTCCTTCGTCCCCGAAATCAATATGCATCTTGTTACCAGGAATAGTGTCCACTCAGATGCTGATATTCCCACTAATATGGGTGGCTATCTTAGAAACAAACAAGTAAAGTCTAATTTCATTTTCCTTTATGAAAATAGATAAGAGGAGAACCAAGAAGACCAACCTTAGTCTTGTGCTTGATTTCCTCTCCTTCTTGAAAGAGCTTTGCCTCTTCTTCTTCGTATGCCCAGCTTCAAAGAGCACCTGTGGAATCACAGCAACATACTACTATCAAAGAAACAAAGATCTATATTCATAAATAACACAGGACCAGATGTGTGTTAACCATACAA